>CM061040.1:24430335-24602835 GCA_030762985.1 Adelphocoris suturalis | reverse complement strand
GCGTCGTTAAAACGTTTTCAGAAAAGCTTATTTAATAAGCAAAAAGTTCCAGTCCTGCGATTTGATAGAATGAGCAAAATTTTCTCTATATTTTGTCGCAATAATTTTGATATGTATAAGCTGGTATTAATCTTCAATTCGCAATAACATGATGTTCATAAAAGTATGCCATTGGGCATTAGCTTCTAATAATAAAACAATGATGGACAGTATTTTTTAACTTTCCTAAGCTTCCATTGGTCTGAGAGAAAATCATCATGTATTTGTTGTTAGAATTTATAATTCTATAGAGAAGTAGCGCTGCTTTACATGAATATTAATTTCGGAGGAAATTTGTCAGTAAATCGTTCGGACATTCAAATTCAGTTTTACTTCTTCGTGAGTCCAAATCCGTGGATGTGTTTTTTTAATTAACCTGATGGTTTATTATTTATTGTTATGTGCGAACTAAATTCGTGAGTCTCACTCATATCCTCCACATAAAAATGTTATCTTTACATCCACCGAGAGGCGGCCAAAGTAAACGCAGTCTTCTTCTACTCTCAACGAAAATACTCGCATTGAAATGTCAGCGTAGCGCCCTTCACATATCGCCCGCTGAGGTTGGTATGTGCTCCGTTGATTTCACTACATTTCACGAGCTTTACTCGGTAGAAAGTAACATTTACACGAAAAGGAAATAGTGGATGTCAGAGAGGGCAGATAAAATCCTTCTGCGGGATATTACGGTGTTCAAAAGTCATTTCATGATATACAAAACTCAACAATCATGACCGTTTGCACGAAATGTTGTAAATTATCGAACTATATTGATGTTACATTGTTTTGAAGTTGTAGCACTCCTATATAAAAGAGAGAAGTACCTATGTCTGTCTGTGTAAAGTCCATTCACGTCCAAACGGCTTGACCGATTTTGAGGCGGGGTTTTGCAAAATGATCGCTAAGTTCCGGATCAATATTCAGGCTATACTATATACTCTTCCGAACCTCTTCCTTCGTCGTCAGCTAGGACTTGACTTCGCTAACGACGTTGCCCCATTAAACAAGTAAGTAAGGAAAACATTGATATATGCAGAACTACTTTACACGTCAAATGAGGGTTGGGATTGGATAAGGCGGATAAAACTTATATTACAAATCCAAAGATACTATAACGATTGCTGGGGTTGTGTGTTAATCTAAACGTTTGAGCCAGCCGAACAGAACTAAAAGTAAAGACACACACACACCCACATACCCACACACACACACACATCCACACACTCGGTAATGAAAAAGAAAAAGGGTATAAGGTGTAGGGTATGAAAGGATGATAATTATGATACGGGTAAACAAACAAGGGATTATAATTTTGATTAGTAATGCTCCAATTCAAAAAGTGAGTCATGCTTCTTAATTTGTATTTGTTCCTATTCCTTACTAGTTGCCTCCAATTCTCTTTTGACAAGCTATAATGTCGATAAGAGTGGGTGCATGTGCATCATCTGTCTCAGTAGATGTATCGTCAAGCGTTTGAGAGTTGCCTCACAGTCGGAAGGATTGACAGTTTCGACCGCAGACATTTTACATTTAAAGTGACACCTCCTTTGAACGATGATATGATGCACACTACCCAAGAGGCAGGGGAAATGGGGGGGGGGGGGGGGGGGGGGGGGATTTCGAAAATTCACGATATTTTTGTTTTTCCTCTTACCTATTTCAACACTCATCAAACTTAATTATATTCAATCCATTCATAGGGACGTTCTTGTTATGCATGCATTACTTACCAATTTGTTTATATTATAACTAAATACCTATTTTGTTCACTTTCATTTAGCAATTTCATCCTTTTCATCTATGACATCTGTGTTTCTTAATAGTTAAAGACGATTTTTATAATGAATGTCCTAAAAGACAGAATTATTCTATCAGCTATAGCTATTTAAATTTTATCAATACATATAGACTGATTAGAATGTGAAAGGACTGAGCCACACTAATCAATTATTGAGTAAAGTCTGAAGCTAATTTCTATCTGAATAATACCCTGCAATTTGAAATAGAGCCTCTTTTGGACTGGGTTACAATGTCCAGGTACATAGCCACTAAGAGCAGCTGATTAGGCTCTAAGCCTAATTTATTTCTAATTCTACATAGTTGATGGAAATTTAAACGGTATTTTCTATTAGGGTGTCCCCATTCTAGCACCCATTGAATATTAAACAACGGGCTTTCTTGCTAGTTGTTAACAATTGTCTACTATTCGATCAGAAATGTAAGATTCTTAAGTTTCTTTGCAGTTTTAATTGTGTTTTAGCGTATTTAGCGAAAATGAAGCTTGTGCAATGAGTAAAAAAAATTTAAAAACATTTTACCAAATTTCTCTTCATGGAAATTTTTTTCGAAGCATTCTAAAATGATTCCTGTATATATATATACAAACGAAAAAGCATAAATACAATATCCAGGCGATATCCCTCCTTAAAATTGAGATCCCTCCTTAAAATATCCGTTACTACCCTTGAAATCAAGCATTGATAAAGAACAAATGGTTTCGTTAGACAGCACTTTTTGAGCACATTAAATTTATAAAGTTTCAAAAATTGAGCTTAAAAATAACTAAGAAATATCCAATAACGGCTGAAAATCGTTAAATTTATAGTTTTTTTTTTTAGCGGAAGGATACTCAGAAAAAGTTTAATAACTATTTAGAACATTCAAAACAATTCTGCTGAAATAGTACTCAAGTCTCATTAAAATGTACTAAACCAGCCATATGAGCGAATTGTAATAAACTATTGTATTTTATCACGCTTCATCAATTTGAAATTTGAGCACTTTGCGTACGAAGAAATTGTTAAACTTATGGGGTGGAAAAAAATCATGCTAAATTTGAAAAATAATTTCATTAGTAAGGTTTTTTTTAAAGCATGTTTTAAATTCCCATTTTGTAAACAAATTAACGTTTGTTTTATATTAAATGATTATGTATGGTGTAAAAAAAATCATGAAATCATCAGTTTTTATACAGATTTTAACGTGAATCCTGAAAATGTGGTTATTATTGAGAAAACATGATTCAAAAGGGAAAAATGTGAGTTTTTAGGTAAAAAAACGTGGTTTCTTTGAGAAAAACACCCCTTTAAAATATCAAATTTATGCAACGGATTGAAATGGAAAGGTGTGGTTGGTGCGGTGTATCCCATTTTCTGTCTAGTTTCATCCATTGTGTTTGTTTGCGTTTTTATTATTTAACACTATGAACCGCCACCCTTTATATGTATATGGGTATTTCTCCCATTTCGTACGAAATTAAGTCCCTCGTAGATTGTGGGATCCATCTATTACTTGGAGTATGCTTTTTTTTACCATTGAAAAACAAATACACTCATCTTCGTTTCCAGTCATTTTCAATCGGAATATTCACCCATTTTCATGACGAAATTTAAATTCAAAATGTCCAAAAGTTAGTCCCTCACGTGTCCCTCGACAGGAATTTCTTACTTTGAATGTGAAAAGTAGTCATATGAGCGATAGTATCGCTTTATATTTTTTACCATATGATTTTCATGGTTGTCAAGTAACGCTTTTGACGGTAGGTAGCCTCTGTAGTGGTTCACCAAAGAATCAGTAACCATGATCACTTGTGTCCCCAGGTTTTGAAGTTAGTCCCTCACATTTTTTTTCAAAAGGCGCCCACCACTCTCCAGAGGAAAACTACCAAGTTTATCATGTTGGCTACATTGCTGAGGTTGGCGCCAATCTCTGGATAACCTATTCTATGCCAACCTCCCACGTGTTCAGTTTATTTGTGAATTCGTTAGTGTGAGAGTGGGTTCTCGTCAATCAAACGTGTTAATCCCTCACCAGCGTGAATCTTGTTGAAGGTAAGAGAAACAAAATGATTCATTTGCATTAATTAGTGTGTTTCCAAAGGGAGTACAGGTTCTCATTATTATTTTTCCTGAGAAAAGCATGTGGAGTGATGCAACTCCACGAAACACGCAAAATGTTAGTCCCTCATATGTTAATCCCTCACTTCATAAGCAGTGAGGGACTAACTCAGCAAATGAGGGACTAACTTTCATGAAAATGTTGCGAATTAGTATTTTAATTTTTTATTTATCAATTCCAATTTTTTTCCCCTTGAGGCTCAAACCCAGGGTGCACATTTTTTATGTTGAATTTGACTAAATTGTTTCGCTGGGTGCCCCAGTCCTGTGTATCATTGTACCTTTTAAAGGTTAGATGTGTCTAGAACTCTTGGCAGAAAATTAGGAATAGTAAATAAAAAAAAAGGTCAGATTTTACAACAGCTCAATATTGTTCACAGGTCCAATGTCCCACAGAAAAAAAGCAATGATGAAGAGAACTTAAGAAAAAAGAATGACAGACTCAGAAGGGAAAAGATTAAAAAACACCCCGGAACTCCTTCAGGAACGAAAGTTGAAAGAACATCAAAAAATCAAATGAAGCTTAAAAGAAACAAAGAAAACTGGTAAGAGACATGACTGATAGAGAGGTTATGCAATTTCGGAAAAAAGGAAGAGAAGCAATGAAAATGCACCGGCAGAGAAAAAATGAAAATCTGAAAACAGATGAGACAGCCATAGAACATGTAGGACCAGGACACTCAAGCTTCGCAGATACACCACAGCCATCGACCAGCAGAATGCGGCACATCCAGCAATCGGCATCTCAACGAAAGAAAGCAAGCAGTGATGTTAAGAAAAACAGGATTAAACATTTGGAAGACGAAAACCAGAAGAAGAGCAGAACAATTGAGCGTTTGAAGAAAAGACTGGCACGAGCTAAAATTTCTACATTCTCGTCCCAAAGAAAAGAGAAGAACATAATGAAGACTGGAACTCCAAAACAGATCGCTCGGAGAGTCCACTTTGCAGAATCAGTGCATGAATCAGTAAAAGGTTATTTCAACACACTGAACAGAAAAGTGAAATCTCAGTTCCGACGACGTTTCCTCAGCAATGCGAGGTTCCTGAAGCAGTATCGTTTACTAAGCAAATTTAAATTTCTCTCTCGAGGTTGTTCAATAGAAAGGTTCATGACATCACGAACAGTGGTGTTGCCCGAATGAAGTTGAAGAAAATAACGGAAGAGGTGAAACTTGACGTAACTCGATTTTTTGAGGATGATGAAAATAGCATCATGTGTCCAGGAAAACTTGACTGCATTACACGGAAAAAATTGAAGAAGTAGAAGCGCTACCTCTCATGTACATTGATGGATTTACACTCAAAATTTTGTGCTGGCTCAAGCTATTAACTTAGTTATTCAAAGTTTTGTAAATTGAAGCCCTTCTGGGTTGTCCCCATGAAAGTAAGCGCCCGAAACACATGTGCTTGCAGAATTTGTGATAACATAGACCTACAGGTAAGAACTAAATCACTCGCGACGAAGTTTTGGGAACCCTTTTCAAAACGGAAGTTCGTGAAAAACGTTGTCTATTTCCACGAAAAATAATGAGTTACAATGTTAAATCGATTTCAACGGTTAGGCCATCATCAGTAACAAATAATAACTGAAGACAAATTAGAAAGGATACAGCTTTTATAGTCACAGGTGAGGGGAGATTGAATCCCATTGGTCAAGAGGTCTCGAAGATCAATTTTAAATATGTTAAAATAATGGATTAAAATCCAACCAGTTTCGTAATTTAATGGAAGGTGTAAAACCCCTTTGCCGTGATGTTTTCTGCTGTTACTTCTCGTCGTAGGTATTTAAGTTTCCACTGTTGAGATTTGAATGTTTAATCATTCGTTAGCCCTTTCGGGATTATAAGTCTGAGTAGGTATATGATTCGATTTTTTATGTAGTTTCGACTGTTGAGCTTTAAATGCTTGAATATATTTAATATAGGTTCCTTCGTGATTTTTCCTACTCGAATTTTTCCAAGTCAATGATGTCTAAGACTGCAGCATGAAACTGCACATTAAAAATCGACTATAAGTCAACACTATTAAAACTGCTCAAGTGGTTTTTGTCATCTAGCAATAGGAACTTGAGTGATGTGATTTTCGTTCAATGTGATTTTGTTTATGATGTGATAATAAAAGTTCGATTTGTCTGCGTTTTCAGTATTTGACATGATTCAGTTAGTCCCTCACTCGTTTCGTTAGTCCCTCACTATACTGATTTCAAAAATCATGCTGTACCTCTTCAACCATGAACTTCTATGAACGGATTTTCGGTAGGAGTGATTAGTAGGATACCTAGAAACGATTCAAGAAAAATTTTTTTTTAAAAAAGTAGCATTTCAATTGGTGTGTCTGAAACGTGAATTTCGTAGATAATGGGAGAATCACCCATATATGAAATGGTGTTAAAATTCAGGAACCGTTTCAGAATGCTTCAAACTGTTATTTAGGTTTTTTGGAGCTCAAGCTTTATTTTCTAGAAAATTCTTTAAATGTGGTTCTCTCAATAATAAAATAAGAATTGATATTCAGTTCCGTGAAAAAATTGTTGCTAACTTCACAATGATGTAACGGTGGAAAAATTATGTCACTTGACATCCAGAGAGTTTCTCCAGTATTGCAGGAGGCCGTTGTTACTTAAGTTTTGTGAGGAACATCAAGTTTTAACGACTTCACTTTAATCGAGTTTTTCATGAAATGGAGTACATCTAGATTCCGATCAATGATCAGTCCGGGTTTGTGGTGGGTCAGGTATATTTGCTATCAACCTAATCTAGAATATATTCCGTTAGGGGTCTTTACAAATTAATAATTATGAGAAAAGTACTGTAGGGTTGTTGGGTCGTAGAAATTCTATCGTATGATGTTCTGCAGAAAAACTGCTTGTTATTTCACGAGAAAGTAGTAATCAAAATCAATTTAATTTGTCGTATCTACAGCAGATTTTTATGTTAAACATACGAAAAGAGGATAATTATCATGTAACTTCGCGTTGTAGATCAGCGGTGAGCGGAGTTCATCAGAAAATCAAGGCTCCAACCTGCAAAAGTTGTGAGATTCGGGGAACGAATCATTTGACTGAAACGTGACCCCATTAATTCCACAAATGAAAAACGATCGTCATTAAAAAAGAGGGCAAGTAACATGATCATTAAAAAAGAGAAAATGAAACGAAGCAAGAAATTTGAACACGGAGGGAATAAAAGCCGTTGGATCAATGAGGTTTCCCACGGAGTCAGAATGAGAGAAATCCTCCCAACGGTAAAGACTACTATTTCTTGAAGATAAGATCTTGTAAGATGAGATTTGATCAAACGACAGGATTTCAAATCTCCTAATATACAAACACCAATGTTTGTTCTATTTTTTTGCATACCCATACCGTTCTTCCCTCAAACAAAGTCATGCTTGTGCATAGTAAATTTTTCGGTAATAAATTAAAGGTAGTTAACGGTTTTTTATTTTGATAAAAAATAAAAAACTCAATTTCCAAAAACTATTTTTTATTAAAGTATAATATGTGGAACATAATGCTAAGAGAATTATTTAAAAATTCGAACTGGAAGTGTTTTAATCAAGTAATTGTATTAGTGCGTGCCCACTCAGTTGGTGGGTTCATTCCCCTCTTCTGCAGCTATCAGGTCTTTAAGTACTACCATGGATCAGCTGATTACAGTCTTCTGCTTTCTTCTTCTCTTTCTTTTGCTTTAAATATGATATATGTCCGTGCAACAGCCATAATTAGCATAGACTTCTCAAAGAAAGTTTGAAAGCGTTTTGAAGCCCTCATGAGGACGTCAGAATAGGAACACCGTTCTTTTTCAAAAAGCCTCGGTTCCTGAAATATAATATTTTCAGCGCTTTATGTTCCTTTACTCCGTTAATATAGAATTCATCGTTTGTTTTTTTATTATTCTTCCATTATTGCTTCCACTACCTAAAGGTAGACTCAAGAGCAATTCAAGAGATGAAATTCAGCATTTAGGTATCAATATTTCACTAGTAGGTACATTCGCACGGACAATAGTTAATAAAATAGATTTCGCATAGTTAGAACAAATTTCATTGGAACTATATCCCCTGATAATTCCAATATTGGCATTATATCAGCTGGTATTTTGAAGGCAATTTTTATTTTTATGTGTTCCAGTATCACTATCTAGCGATCTTTGATGAAATTTAGAGCTTGATCGACTAATCAAGATTCGCTAGCAGCGCATTAGAAATCTCGCTTAGAAATTCGAAGGTGTTTTGGATGTTCGAGCCCGTAGGGAACACGAACCGTTCAACGTAGAGCGTTGCAGTTGATTTTAATCGAATCGTTTATATCATATCCATCATTAACAGAAAAAAAATCATTACTGTTACTTCGAAAGTTTTTGAGATCGCGATTTTTGAATGTTTAGCCCTTTAATGCTACCCTTTAGGGTTGACACAAATTGATGCCAAGCTTCTAGGACCATCTAGACCCCAAATGCGATTTTTAACGCAAGTTTCATGAAATTTGGTCTATCAATTTCGGAGAAAAGCCGCGGACGGCGGACGAACGGATTTTTTTAATTCGATTTTTGGATTCCACGCATCTCGAAACACAAACCAAGAAATTTTCGGGGGAGGGGGGGTTACATTTTTTTCCTTGGTCGATTACAAAGGTTAATTATTGAAAATGATAAAGGAACATAAAAATGACCTACTTACAGGGCGTTTTCATGAGTCCCATAAAAATGCCAACTACCCTTAAATACTTTAAAATATATTCAGCTGAGTGAGATCTACTGAGACCTAAGACTGAATTTTGCACGAAGCCTTTCTGGTACAGATACAAACGTTGGTAGAGAACGGAAATTCTCTGATCAGCATAGTGAGGTCAAGGTGACCTCAACTCCCATCAAACTAAGACGCCGAAATTCGGAAGAGGGTCTCATTGGGCAATAACGCTCATTGTACAGAATACAAATGAAGCTTCAGTGGTTCTTGGGGAACAATTACACTTGGTAGCTAAGTGCTGATGCTATTCACACAAGCGTAATTTTGTACTCATAGCTGCAACATTCAAAGGGGATCTTTTAAACATCAGTTCTTAACTTTCATAAAACTTTATTCATTCATATTTTTCATCCTTAGGATCCTCTGGCTCTCAAGTCGGATGTCGACCGAATTTGTGGAAGAAAACTGGAGCATTGCAATGCAAAGAGCAGAGTTGTCTGAGAAGTTTACCCTTTGAAGGGAGCTGGACACTAACAAGAAGCCATAGAGCTTAGTAAATGTATCGAAAAATGATCTCCACCCATGCCGTTGGCTGTTAGAGATCCGGGGCGAAATGTCGCCAACGAATTCCAAATCCAATGTAAGAGAAAGATGAAATTATTGTTCCTTCTGTACCAAACACGATGGAAGGTTTGAGGCTGTTATTTAACATAGTCATCCCTATGTTGGCGCTTTGGCATAAGTTGTGTATAGGGAATAGCCAGTATGAATTTTGGATCTAAGTAAGGCGGTTGTCGAGCGGTTCTTTTCATAGTATTAGTTCTGAAGCGTAGATTGATGGTAATCATCGAGGGAACAGTGGTGACCTCTGGTGACCTCCTGATGGTATTTTAATTTAGATTGAGTCCCTGCAGTGCTTTGCGCCTCGTGCTGGCTCACGCCAGGACCAAAATTGGGTACCATGGTACCAAGCATGCAATGAACCTATGGAACTAGTCTACATAGGCGAACATAATTATTCTCCCTCCCTCCTGTATCCATATTGCTTGGGTTGGGTTCACTCCTTCGCTGTGTCTGGCCAGCGACCATTCTGGCCCTTAATGGGTTGGTGCTGCAGGTGCATATAGGATTCGTCACATCTCCAAAAGCCCGCTACCCAGTAGAGTTTGAATTCACCAGTTGGTGGTTTATTACCTCAGCGAGCCTTGTATGCTTTGTGCGTTTTGTGCGTGGGGGTGGACACAGGTATGCGTGCTCCGGCATTGTGAATTATCCCTCACTAGTACACCAAACATGAACTTTGGCACATCCAAGTACTTGAACTGTGTTACAGACTCCTCCCAGGACACAATCTGGGGGAGGCAAGATGCCTCAGGGTTCCTTGGCACAACTTCAATTTTGGAGATATCGGTTTCTTCCGCACCAAGCACGAACGCGAAGACACGACCCACTTCCTCTGAAGTTGGCCAGTATCTTCGAATGCAGAATTCATTCAAAAAGCATTCATTCGTCTAAGAATGTCGCGTGAGGAAGCCATTATTCTTCTTAAAGGTGGTTCTACTTAGATTCTACGCCACAAATTGTGCGGTATTGCGAATTTTCCAAGAACGTTAGAAGAACGATCGTCGGCAAATTTAATTTTTGCTGTCTGTTCGGTAGCTCTGTTGATGTTTTCTCCACCACACATATCCAATTGAATTTACTTCAATCACACTACATATTTAAAAGCTGATACGTCCGAATTATATCAAGAACACACAATGTCGTAATGTTTATTTTAATTATTTATAATCTATTCGTTTTCAATACTAAACCTTTGAAATCGACCGGAAAAAAAGTGAACTTCCTCAAAATTAGCTGGTTGACGTTTCAAGATGCGTAGTATCCTAAAAAATATTGAAAAAAAAACAAAAAAAAAACTCCAAACTGTTCTAATTGTTTTGAGATGGCTGTTCTAATTGTTTTGAGATGGTAGACAACAATTTATTACTTCAGGTGGACAGGCACGCCAGTTTTGTACATACCTTACAAACAGTCAAATAAGTATCGTATTTGATTGTGGGCTCAAAATCTGGACTTTAACAAATAATATAACAAACTAGATGTCAAGAAAAACAAACTTTGTTGAAATTATCAGCTAGTCAATCGTCATGGTTTGCTAGAGAATTTTTAATATGTTTGTTTGCACGAGGAAATGCAGGCTCAATAAGCAGACTATTTTAAATATTGATTTAGCTACCTCTGATCCAAACGAGGAGTCAGTAACCTGTAGATATGAAATCGATCGACAGCACACTTCGTCAACTCTGACAGTTATCTTGGATTGACGAGGCCTAAAAAAAAAGATAGAAAGGCAGCACCCTCCCACCTTCCACTCTCGAACAAGCTTTTGTGTCCTTGTTTCTATTCTCCTCCTGCACTCTGTTGTTTTCCCGTGATATATTGCAAGACTGTTTTGAATACTGTGGTCTCTACATTTAGGCAACACGAACCAGGGGATCCGCAGTTGAGCGCGGTTGGAGCCTAGTGCTTCCGGCCATTCGGCGTCAAGGGTAATCAAATTAGACTTCTGCTTGTATATATATACATATATATGGATTGAACCAAGCTTGTTAGGAGATTATATCTAGTGTAGATTGACTCAAATGGGAAGTATTTTACAGTCAAGCAATAGTTTTTTTGCTCCTGAGTCTACTAGTATTTCGGAATTAAGAATTGTTTTCACTTCAGGAAGATGAAGAAAACAATGAAAATAAAATAAAATAAATATTTGTCGCAATCAAAATTTCAGTCTGTGTGTGTGTAGGTGGGTGTGTGTGGTTGTTGTTTATGATGATGAGGGAAAAAAGAGGGTTGATTAGGGAAAAGTTATAGTTACATTACTCAGAGTTAAATCGTTAATGCATCATAATATAGGGTGATCCTAAAATGGATTTTGGTTTTGCAATAAAACAGCATTATTTTCAAAAATCAGGTAAAAAACCAAATGGATATGTTTATCATTATCTCCTAGATTACGTGTGAAAAATCATATCAATCAGCTGACCTCCTCTCCCTTCTCCTTACTTTGCTGGCACGCTCGAACTCAGGCCAAGACGCTTACAATGTTTACCATGACCCTCTTACAAACTGCAGGTTTACAATGACCCTCTTACAAACTGCAGGTTTACCATGACCCTCTTACGAACTGCAAGTTTGGTGACTCCAATAACTCGCCGAATTTTCCTGTTTCAGCAGCTCTATATTTCTGGGATTGTTAGCTTTGGTAACCAATGATTTGAGTACCCCCACTGGCCATTGCTGATCACCGAAAATCAGGATAAGGCAATACGGGAACCTTTCTGGAAGCAAGTTCATTGTTGCATGAGAACTGGAAAGTGGCACCATATTAATCATATCCAATGATGGCCATAAAAAATTAAGCCATAAACAGGACGAGGAGGTGTTTGCTAACCGAATCATCTTCAGTGGTGAGGGTCATTTGCACCGAAGGGGTTATGTAAATAACAAACGGTGCAAATTATTACACAAAGGTTTATTATTTCCGTATTGGGTAGCCCTTCGACACAGAACATCTGTCTATAATAATTGAACGAAGTCTAATGTACATCAGGTATCTAAATATACTTCATAGGGAGCCTACAAAAAGGGCAAAAGGGAAATTGACTAAATTAAATATCTCCTCACTTTCCTAGTATGTAACACGAGCTGATCTACCAACTGAAAAATAATAATTTAAAATAAATCAACTACCTACGCTTCAGAAGTCGATCTACTGGCGTCAAAGATTATAATAAAACCGGTTTCGTGAAGTGAAAATTCCAGTGGAAATATATCAGCTGATACGAATGTAGCAGTTTCAAGGCGATTTTTGCTATATATCCCACCAGTTATGATTTGCTCTCATGTTGATTTTTTCCCTGCCAAAGTTCTAGCCCTTAACCTTAGAACGGTAATGATGAAATTCATGCACTGTTTGGTAATTATACGTCTCTGAGACATACTTAACATGAAACTAGATATTATTGAGTTCTTTATCAAAAACTAACAGTCAATTGTCATAGGAGTTAAATGAGAATTAGGTAAGAATGAATTGGGCACATCTATAATAATTTTTAAATTTTCATAAATTCAAAAAACGTGAAAAATAGAACATCAAAAATGTTGAATCAGTCTTCTAAAGGCTTTTAGATTACTCAGAACTATACTTAGAACAAACTATAATAAATTCTCCACTCTCATAAAAATATTGATAAAAAGATAAAAAACCACAATTTTTCCATGATAAATATAATTTATTGTTTGTCCTTGATTTCCCCAAATTGGAACAAGACGGGATCAGAACAGAATGTTATTTGAGCATATAAAGATACTATTGTGCACCAAAATTACTGAAATTCATGTAGTAGTGAATAACCAAAAATGTTACCTACTCATTTTTGTAAAAGATGCTGAGGAGTGTGTTCCATTTGTTGGAAAAATGTTGAACAAGAGTCCTATTATTGGTAATTACACGTCTGAGAGGCTTCAATTCACCCATTGATGGTAATAATACGTCTAAGGGGCGTAGGAAAAGACCCCCCTTTTCCCCCCGTTAATGGTAATGATACGTTCAAGTGACATACAAAAATTTACGTTAGATGGTAATGTACGTTTGAGAGGCTCCCCAAGTTTTGAAGAAGAAGAATTACTCACCTCTTCCTAAGGTCGACAGCGTCTGGGCCACGACTGGCTTGTTCTAGAGATGGTGCTAGAGGAATACATGGAGGGGGGAGACCGCAGAGCAGACCGCACGAAGCCTAGCAGCGGTTTGAAAAATATTATACGCTTCTCAGGCGTATAATTACCATTCTAAGGTTAAGGAGAGCAAACGGATGAACTTACAGAGACCCTGGTGGTTTCAACTGAACCATTGGGATGATGTCAATCAATGGGACAGCAATAAAATTACTGTTACCTTGAAAGTTTCCGAGGTCTCGATTTTTCAATATTTCAGCCCTTTCACAACCCGTTAGGGTTGCTCAAAATCGATTCATTCAACTTTTCGAAAACCTTTTATTTCCAATTTCTTGCGACCAAGAATTTTTAAATATTTTAGCCCTTAAATTTCACTCCTTGGGGTAGATCGAAAGTAAAGCTGAGATTACAGTCACATTCCAGGCCGATATATGATTTTCGAGCCAAAAAGTTTCATAAGAGACAGACCGACAGTTTTTTTAATAATTCGATTTTTGGTATCTACGAATCTTGAAACGTAAGCCTACCAATTCTAAGTAGGGAAGGGTTGACGTTTTTTTAGGTCTTTTCTTCGTCAATTACAAAGGTCCATTATTAAAAATCATCAACCAAAATAATTGTCAAATCCTGGGAAACGAAAATTCGCATCAAGAACGTCAAATGCACTAGTCTTGGTTTCGTGAGGATTTTGGGTTAGGAGTATCGTTGGCCCTTATGAAGTTACTTGGTACACTTCATGGACAAAATTTGAGCGTGCCAGAAAAGTAGAATGAAATAATAAGAATAAAATGTCCCAATGTGTTGCAGACTCGTATGCAAGCGTTTCTCTGTGAAAATTTAAGAGAGCTTTTCAAATAGCTTTTAGCCCCTAGCTAAAAGACATATCCATGACAAAACATTCAAGACTCATCAAAAGGATCTTGCCGCGTAACAAAACAACTATTAATAATTCGTCTCCTGGAAAAACCTTGTTTGATTACGCAGTACCTACTATGTAAATATCATTAACCCATTATTTTCAACTTCAAAAATCTCGATTTTGCCATCATTAGGTTAAGATTTAGGTTTAAAAGAGGGTCTCTAGCGTGAATTAAAATATGTTCGTTATAGGAAAAAAAGAAAGCAAAATTAGTTATGGAATGTTAGTAACTTAACCCTTCCATAGTACCTTAACTATGGAAGGTTAGTACCTTAAGGTTAGGCACCCTGTACATCGACCGGTGACGTATGAGGAGAACTTAACATAGAAATAGTAAAATAAAACTTTATGAAATAATTTGCCGCGTTCATAAATTTAGAATACTGTGCCTCGTGGGTGCTGTGTTAAATTTCGTCCTGAGAGCCGACAGCTCCCTGATGACCCTGATAATTCGATTTCCGGGTTTTCAGCTGGGTGAGCATAGTACCATCAATAGATTATCAGCGCTTGTGTCATCACAAATTTCGCGGCATGATGATGGTTGTGTGCATCGCAAGGTTCGATTCAGGTGCTTGTTTGAGGTCGAAAGAGGTCGGGATCGCTCTTAATTCATTTTTACGGTCTTGCACCGCGCTCGGCCGGTGGCCTCACCTATCGGCGTTGACCTCGTAACCGGCAGATTACGATGTGCCGGTCCAACTAGCGATTGGGAGATTAGGAAGCGGAGCAGTAGAGCGACACAATGGTCCATGCGCGGGTTGGCTCCCGGTTTAGTCTACTGAAGCTGAAATACGTTTGAACGGCGAGAAACGCGCTATTGAGGACGTGGGAGACGAATGAGCTGATTCGACCGGCACGGAAAACGCCCCATTCACCGAAATGAAATCCTCTGTGCTACCCTACAGTATAATGATCAAAGACGAAATCACATTCGAAAGCAATTTTATGGAGGGAAACCTCAAAACCAACAACTATCGTACTGAAATAACTGGGCTTTGAATATCGAATGGTACATTACAGCTCTAGGCGGTGGACGGTGGGAGGGTGGGGTGGGGTGGAGGGGTTAACATTTTCTTTTCTTGGTCGATTACAAAGGTTCTTTATTGAAAATAATAAATCAACACTGAATCTGATTACCTGATGATGAAAACTGATAACAGAAATTATTTATGAACAAGTAAGCACAGTTGCCAAACTAAAATTTATAAAAAATGATACATATACATTGGACACAAATAAATAGATGACACAATGTCGAGGTTCAGAATACAGACAGCCCCGGTATCACCGTAAACGAATCATCCAATTCAAAGTGTTGGCTTCAACAAAATCTATTTATATTATTTCATAATTTATTATTAATCTTCAGTGGAGTGTTTATATGAGGGAATGTCCAAGTCGGAATACCCTTAAGAAGATACTAAGTTTTCATTATTTCTTGTACCTAGCAAATTTTCCATGATACACAATCCTCATTATTGGCTTGACTTTTTATAGGTAACCGGTGTAGTATTCGATTTTTCATGCCGGTAATACAATTTTAAAGATGAGCGGGATAAGAAGGATAGCGTGGAGGCCCGTCACAGGCCTTCGATCATCGCTTCTTGCGACGTTGCCAAGTCGAATGCCGCGGCCTGCAGTAACGTCGGCTTTGGCTTAGGCCAACGGACAGCGGCGGCGTTCAGAGGGATTTTTTAAAATTCGAATCGCGGATTCTATGTATTTTGAAACGTAAACTAAGAAATTTTGATGGCGTGTGGGGGGGGGGAGACTTTTTTTTCGATTACAAAGATTTGTCGGTGAAAATAATAAACCAAAAACTTCAAATCCAGGAATCGATTCAGAATGCCGCAAAACATATTTCCAAAATAGGCATTTTTTATTTAAAAAAGCCACAGTTCCTTTGAGCCTGACGGCTAAAATTAAAAAACATGAATATGCTTTAGCCGTACACGACTCACTCCTCGTCGATTCTCTGAACCCGACCCCCCATCGGCCTCTGAACTCTGTTTATCATTCAAAACAAAAAAATGTTTTAGCTCCTCGCTCTCACTTTATTATAGAAATGATCACGACGATTGAGCTCTTGTGAGATGATGATCTCCTAATAGAAACTCGCGAGTAAACATTCACTTTATTATAGAAAGAGGCTATAGAGGCTACATACGAAATTACAGCTTCCTATAGTGTAAAGTATAGAAATTACCTATTAAAATAATTTAACCACCGCTTCACAAATCTAACCGTTCTCGCAATATTCGGATCACCTGCTATGAATCACATAATCGAAACACCAGCTCAATGAAATCATCAGAAATTAACAAGCGGTTGCAATCATGTTCACAATATCAATAATTGAGAATGATCACCTGTGTGTAAACAATTATTCATATAACCATGCTCATAACTCAGCTTGTTGGCCACGCACTTCGCAGTAGTTAATATAGTATGGTTGGATAAATCGAGAGCTTTCGAACGAATGGTCAACGAATTTTGTGGGATGAAAAACGACGAAGTATCATATCCCTAGCAACGACTCGGTTGTAAGCGGAAATCATCACAATTATTGGCGCTACTTTCGTTGCACTCTCGTGGGACATTTTTCGGTAGTTAGGTTACGGCTAAAGCATATTCATGCTAAAATGCAGTAGCCTCTTTTTTTCTCGGACATTCGATAAAAATATGAATTGGTAGAGAGGGAGTTGAGAAGAAGTTACACAAAATAATACCAGTTTAGGGAGAGAAGGAGTAGTGGTGGTGGGGGGAGGGGGGGTACGCGGTGCACGTAGCTCTCCCAAAATACTCTATTTGATAGTATCAAATGATAAACCTCTGCCCTTCTTGATTAGAACATAGAAGACCGTGACTCGACAACCATTTAAATTCACTACATCAGACCACGGAAGATATCCGGCCGGGAAAACATTTAAGTTCCCTTCAGCGGCGAAAAGCGGTTTGGGCGAAAAAGTATCTCTTCAGATCTCGCCGGATCCGAGAACGGCGAAGTTGGCTGTCTCGGTTTTAATTGAGAAGTCTCGTCGGATGACCCTAATCTCCTCTGCAGCCGCCATAAGCGAAGTCGTCAACAGCAGAGATGCTGCGACTTTCTCAGGGAATTAGTGGCTCCAGGCTCAGAGGGGCATTAAAGGTTTTAAGACCGCCCTCCGCTCCTGTCGCTTGTCTGCCCGCGGCTTACCCTTCCGCCTCGGCTTTTTCGTTATTATGCCGCCGAACGGCGTAAAACCTTGTTAGCATCACCTTATTAAAAAGATGGGTCGACGCGGGGAAGTCACGCTTCGGAGTTAGGCGCTGGGTTTTAGTGTGTGACCTAAATTATTGTCCGCAAAAGAGGAAGAGAAGAGATGAGATATAAAAGAACGACGATCATCTGAATAGCGGGCCGAATTATTACACAGATATTTCATTGATAGCGTCGGCTTCATGAATTCATTTTTGGCCTAATAGCTGACAGTTCAGTAAAAAGTCGTAAAAAAATACAAACAGTAAACTTCTACGATTCATTAAATAGATTAGGAGTCAAGATTGAAGTAACTATGTAAAAGAATGAATACCATACTCGTCTAAGGGAAAATAAGTATAGAAAAAACACGGATGTAGTTTTTGAAAGCTAGTCCCTAGCAGCTTGCTTTTACCTACTGCGCAGTGTTACAACCTTGCAACCTAATTTCGTGGAAATGTGTGTGTTTTGAATGGTAAATTCTGATTCGTGGATTCAGCCTGATTAGTCTGATTATTCAGACAGCAGTAATCCCAATATTGCTAAATACCGCCTGAAAGCCCATCTCATTATAACCAGTAGGTAACTAATATTATTATCAGTGATTAATTAGTCGAGATTTGACCGAGTATTGATAAACCGGCCCTGAGCACAGATTACTAGGCGGCGCTCCAGTTATACTACACATGCAATACCGGACAGTCTTCCCTTTTAGTATCAGTTTTGTGTGACTTTTTGTGACTTGTCACCAGTGACGAGGAAATGTCATTATTCACATAAATATGACCTACCAAAATTATATAAATTTGTATTTTTTCTAATACGACATGCATCTCAAAAATGTGTATAAATACGATAAATGGGTGATTCTTGGTGAAGTGGACACTTTCGGATCTGAGTTTTCTGAATTTTAGAACTTTTAAAAATGAGCAGGAAAAAAATTTAGGATGATCTCTTCAACTTCTCGATTGAATCTCCAAGCCCAACCAAACAGTAGGTGGCTTCATTAAGCAATAAAATCAATTATTATAAAGCACTAGGACAGGCCCCTGACGCAGTGGACAGGCCCCTGACCCCTGACAGATCTTCCGCACAAGAAACATAGTTCAACCAAGTACCTACTGCAAATGAACCACTTCACACTTCTCGTTTTTCGAGTATTATTTCCTCATTCTTAAATATTTACCGGTATTACACGAATGGATGTCACGAAGATTTCACTTTAAAGCTAATGAGGACGCTTTCAAGGTTTTTAGCAAACCAGATGAATGTTTCTTAACTTTTTAATATTGTCAACACCAAGAACTTTCTCATTAAAATTCAACCCCTCCCAAACATTAGTTCGAGTAACTTTAACCCTTCTGAATACAGGAACATCAGTTTCTTCAATTTTTTTCAATTAATAAAAAGACACTACGTCAGCTCTGACCCTTTCTGTAAGTGTCTTGGCGCGGCGGTCCATGCAAGAGTTACTCTGCCTTATTCTGACATCCTTTCTTAGAGATTTGGCAGGTACGAAGTTGCATTGAGAAGTTGAAACCTAGGAGAAAAAAGGAAAATCGTCTAAATAGCTTCGACGGGGAAAAGAATCGTCTCTATTGACTAAGTTGATGTTGACTCTTTCTCACAACTTGAGCAATCTGAATGCAAGTCAGTCTTGTATTATTTTTCTGTTACTCTGGACGATTGTACCTACTCCAATGAATTTATTTGCTTAATAGTAACATCCGGTAGAAATACTAAAGTATTTTGAATCAAATTTATAGGCAGTTGGATCAGGTGCCTGTCCTCTGCGTCAGGGGCCTGTCCTCTGGACAGGCTCCTGACGGACAGGCTCCTGACGGAACTTGGGTTTTTTCAATTTTACTAGACTATTTTCAATAATTTTCCCGGAAGTGATTATAGAAATGGAAACTACTCGCTCAGATTTACCAGATTAATGAAGAAAAAAAAAGTTGCATGGAAAACTCACCGCTTGAGACTGGACAGGATTCTGACGATGCTGTTTGACAAGCTCACACTCGGCACTACAACCTTCTCCCACAAGAGAACAGTCTTGACTGATCTCGGCCGATGGGATGGCTCTTGTTTCCAATAGCTGAGAAGCACGGGAAAACGATGGCCCAAAAAAAAAAAAAAAAAAAAAAAAAAAAACGGCAAACGTGCGTCCTTGACCACAAAAATTGAAAAACCGTAAATGGACAGGCTCCTGACGCATTTCGCCGGGACACCGACATTTTCCACGATTCATCAAGATGAGATTTTCCGAAAATTATGGAGACACTCATTTTTGAATCTCTGGAGTTATTCGAACTGATGGTAAACTGGTGAGCTTCGTAAAATAGATTTAGGAGCCCCCACTGCAACTTGAAGTTGGGAAGGTCGTCCGGGGACAGGACAGGTCCCTGACGATTTGATGGTTCTAGCATTTTTTTAAATAGGAAAAAATTCCTTGACCGGCTTGTCACTGTTCTCCAGACTAGAATTAGATAAATACTACCAAAAAATTTTTTCAGAAACTCCAAAGTGTCAATGGGAACATCAAAATTGCACCGGACACTACTTCTGCCCCTTTCACCAAGAAACACCCCAATACGGTGTTTTCAAGATTTTCCCTTTCCTCCTCCAAGTTTATAAACCTTTAGGATCCCCTTGACATTTTTAGTGTAATCAAACTTTGTTTGGTTGTGCTTAAACGCTCATCTTTCTTCTATTCGTTCGTCCGTCCTTCCGTTTCATCGAGAACCCGGTGCCCTAGGAATCTAGAGACTTCCGGTTTTCACCAAATGGTAGTTGCAAAGAGTGTGAAGGGTCTATATTCCCCCAATTGTGCAAGCTAGTGGGTCAGCTGACCTGGAGCCAAAATATTAAACCTAATGATGGCAAAATCGAGATTTTTGAAGTTGAAAATAATGGGTTAATGATATTTACATAGTAGTTAGTGTTATCAAACAAGGTTTTGCCAGGAGACGAATTATTAATAGTTGTTTTGTTACGCGGCAAGATCCATTTAATGAGTCTTGAAAGTTTTGTCATGGATATGTCTTTTAGCAAGGGGCTAAAAGCTATTTGAAAATATTGTGTATCTTTTTTTCAGCCCGAAAAAGTGTAAAGGAAGCTTGATTTTCTATTGATTTTCACGTACAACCTATGCGTTACTAGGGAAGTGTAACTCCCTTAGTTTTCATAGCAGGAAAAATCGTTCACTACTTTTTATAATGCTCTAATTTTGTCACAACATCTCTTAAGCAATTGTATTGTCAAGGAAAGCTGATTTATTACTCTAAGTTATAAACTAATATTGCTAAGTAACCATAATGAATAATAATGCGAAAAGAAGGCACTACATGGTAGGTACTATTGAGTAGTAGGTACTTGTAAGCCGTAGGTACTAGACGATGCATAGACCACTGTTCAGCTGATTGGCTCTCAAAGCTGATTTCTATCGTATAATAATCTCCGAAGCTGAAATTTGAAACAAGGCTTGCATGAGACAGGTAGTATAGAATTTCACCGTACAGAACCACCATAACTTGCTAAGGTTCCTTATTTCTATGCTATTCGTCGTATGTAGCTAAAACTTTGAATTGAGCATATTCACCATTGAAGTTTAATAAAGAAGAAATTTCTGTGAAGCGTACCTATTTCCCAATGATGGTGTTGAAGATATTTGTGCAATTGAAACCACCATTCATGGTAAGCAGACTCTCCTTGTATCTTTCTATATCACACCAGGTACATCCACTCGTGACATTAGATACTTGTTTGTATTGAAGTTGATGGCGTACAGTCCAAAATCACCAAGTTGTAATAGACTTGTAATAGGAGCAGTTGGAGCAGAAATATTGAACGGACCAATTGAACTGAAGACATTATTGACACTCATATGATTTTAAATTTTATTGGTTTTCAATAGTAAATGGCTATTTGTGTAAATGTTTCATTGGAACTCAGTAAATGTAATTTTGTAAATTTGTGTGTAAATTACATACACAAATGAGATTCGCATGTCATCACCAGCTGTGGAGAGAGTCAAAGCACCAACATTTCGTATTCTGAACCATACGCATTTTGTTTTATTCATATTTAGAAGTAAATCGTTTTGAATTATCCATCTCTCTAAGTCAACGAATTTAGATATGCATTCGGGTAAATTTTCTCAACTTACTAAAAGTTCGTGTCGTCAGCAAAGTTTACTACTTGCACACTTGGTACAAGAAACAAAAATAGAGTAGGACCAAGCAAGCTACCCTGAGCCACACCCCTCAGTAGGATATTGGATGAAGACAAAGAAGGCCACTAAGGCCATCAACTTTTACCCTCCATGGACGCTGGGTTAAATAGGAACGAAACGAATCTAATGGGATTCCCCTTGCTCCCACTTTCTCCAATTACAGCAAGATGACGCTATGGGATGCCATGTCGAATGCCTTCGCCAAGTCCACATAGCAGGCAACCATGCACAAGCCTCGATCTATAGCCTGAAAGATGTGACTAGTCATATTCAGAAGAGCCATTTCACAAGATCTATTCTTTAAAAAACCGTGCTGGTTTGGAGAAAAAAAATTAATTTGATTAAGATATGACATCAGTCGAGTAAGTATTAGTTTCTCAAGTAATTTAGCCAGAAAGCAGAGAAGACTTACAAGTCTGTAGTTGCATATATCTGGAGAGTCCCCGTTTTTAAAATTGGAGTTACAATGCATCTTTTCAATTGATCAGGAAATATACCGGAAGTGAAAGAGGTGTATATGTTGCACGAAATTGGTGATACCACCTTAATAACATGCTTAAAAACTTTAGCAGGCACCCCATCGGGGCTATCAAAAGTATTCTTGAGGCTCATAGCAGTTCTTCACATGTAATCGGAGACCCAAAAAACTTCCCAAGTGAGGCCAAGGGCTATGTACCAAGACAGAGGTGCTATCGGTATGTTGAGGAGGTAAACCACTATATTTTCCAAAATGCTGGGCGAATAAGGATGATAATTTATTGTGATCATCAGTCAATCAATGCTTCCTAAAATGGTGATGGAATTCCTTCTTGAGCTCCGGATTAAGTGCGGTCTGAGTTTTGATTGAACGGAGGTGACCACGTGAAATTGAAATTACAGGAGAACTATTTATGGCTTGTTTCACAGTGTTTTTTATTCTCGTCGCAACTTTCCTCAAGGGAAAGTATTGGTTAAAAGACAGGAAAAACGGTTCCCAAAAAATATCGTACTTCTTTTCAACAGAGGTTTCTTGGAATACTGCAGACCATTCAAAATCCAAGTACCTGCGAAGCCCTTAGGAGAGCAGTCATAATAAATGCGTCATAGGATAGTGGCAGCAACTTCCAAGTTAGGGTTTTCGATGATAAACTATTGATTTCAGGACGAGCAAAAGCATTAACAAAATGGTGTACGAACACCGCCGATCCACCATGCTTTCCCTTGAGCCGACAGAAGTAAGAGTGGAGCTTGAAATCCGGTATGACAATATTTTGAAGTTCTATCTGAGGGAGCCAGTGCTCATTTTGGCAAATGAAAGATAATTTTGAACGTAAACCTTCGGTGAAATCATTAAGTGTTGTAAGAGTAGTTTCAAATAAGCCTTGAAAATTTTGACAAAGAACATGCTGAGATCGTCGTAACGGGCTTTGTTAGGTAATCTGAGTGCCTTGCGGGCGCCGGAATAAAAAACGTTCCACATATATATGCCACTAGGCCAAAAACTCGGGTCCATGACTTGAGAAAGGAATGAGCGGTCTAGTCAAACCTTGAAACTTGCATACTGCACTTTCCCTTCCCACTGAGGATTTCAATAGAGGAATCAGCTACTGGAAGTTTTGAGTGAATAAATTTTTGCACGGTTGCTGAGTCAGTTCCTCTTTTTATTTTGCCCACAAAGAGCCAAATCCTTTGAGAGCCAGCGAACAAGCCATTGTCCTCATTCAAAGTTGAAGAGTCACTGCCTCCTATACCCCTATTCTGACGTTGCCGTCTAGACTTAACATGAGTCCAGTCTGTTGATTCATCACTCGCATGATTCGTTGGTCGATATCTGGTTTCCTGAGCCACATCTGATACTATTTTAGAAGGAAGAGTGGATTTACATGTTAGTGAAACAAGAGCTTCACTATTACCTATATTTAAAGAAGAAGTCTTGGAAATAACAGGTATTGCGTTGTTAGAGAGATTATTAATGTCCACGCTATTTGAAGGAGTGATTGATTTGGCGGAAGGACTAGGCGAAGCCCCAGAAGCCAGCTTAGATGCATACGCTCTAGTGGCTGGTCTATCAACTACCGTCAACGACCTCATCGCAGTAGGTGCCGCTGCCGGCTGCCTTCTTTTCATCAGGTTGTTTACTATTTTGCTTATCAGGGCCAACTTTCGATTGTGGCTCAATTTCTAGGTTCTTATTTGAATTTATTGTACTAGGCAGTGATAGCCGCAGTTAATGAATCATCAATGCCTTTAACGTTCAATGGAGAGGATATCTTTTTCTCAAGTATAGCAAGCAATTTAGTGATGTTATACACTTCTGTCGCAATGGTCGAAACCAATGGGGCACAGTCACATAGGTAGTCACCGGTGACTTCAATTGAATTCAGCTAAGTGTTATAAAATAAACAAAACCGTTTTACCTTGGTGCTGAGAATCGCAAGAGACGTAAGATCTTCCTCGGACAGACCAGAGTAATGTGTATTTATGAGCCTCCCACAAAACCCGTCGCATTTAATATAACGGTCATCGGAGATAACCAGGACATCACAATAAGGACACAAGGTAGGGCGTAATAGTACCATTATTACGGAGAAATATTGCACAATCTAGTTGTTGACTAGGGTCCACGAAGTATTCAGTTCGTAAAACAGTATTTATTTGTTCATGTGGTATAATATAATAAGATTTACTGTCAAAGTATGGTTAATACTGAACTGACTACAATCGGGAAATCTTTTTTTCTTCACTTTACGTTCCAAGAATATGTACAACTCATAATGAGGGGCAAATGTAATTCGTGAACGAATGATTGTTGTTCTTTTATATTTGATTAATCGGAATGTAATTCGTAGAAAACAAGAAGCGAGAGAGGCCTTATTATTCTCCGAGATATGCAAGACTGGGCAAGCCTCCTTGACCCCCGGTTACCTCTATTTACAAACTTCGAATGAAATTATTGAAACACAGAATGTGTTTTAGCTCACGCGTTTCACGTAAACCCGTAAAACCGGCATACAAGAATGTATCAAATTTTGCGGTGTATCTTATCACTTGTACCTATGTCAAGTTGTTTATTTATTTATCACCAGCGCAACGACTCACCACCAGCTCAATGAAAATAATCATCAGAAATTAACAAGCAGTTGCAATCATGTTCACAACATATATTATTGATAAGATCAGCTGCGTGTAAGCAATTATTCAAATAGCAATGTTCATAACTAAGCTTGTTGGCCACACACTTCGCAGTAGTTAACATAATATGGTTGGATAAATCGAGAGCCTTTGAACGAATGGTCAACGAATGTTGTGGGATGAAAAATGACGAAGTACCATTTCCCTAGCAACGACTCGAAAAATTCTTGCATTTTCGTTACACATTATCGTTACACATAAACGTTTCGTTTTCGGTTGGCGATGCCAAGGCTAAAACACACTGTGTGTTACAAATTCCAGTCATGCAACGTGATCGTGTGACAAATTTTTGTAAATTATCGTATTATGTTACACTCATGAAATTTCAGCATATCGAGGCATTTGAGCTAAATTGTTATCCACCTGCTTTACGGGAAATGAACTCATTCCAAATAATATTCTACAAATTACAAATTTTCGGATATTTGGCAATTATTTATTCAGTTTTTTTTAATTCTTCAAAAAACAAATTCCGCTTGACAAAAAATTTGCTAAACAATATAAATTTAAAATTATTTTGCCACTTTCAGTGATTTTTAATGAATTTGTGATCACATTTTTAAAGTGCTCAAGAATTGCTGGCCAACGAGCTCATCCTTTTTTTTTTGGGAAAGCTTGATTTTTTGGCGCAAAAACGGAATTTTTATCTCAATTCTAAGGATTAGATCTGATGAACCATGAAGAAGAGCGAATTTTGTTTAAAAGCACCCATGTTTGGAAAAAATCGTGCTTCTTCGCAGTACATCAGATCTAATCCAAGAACAAAATAGATATCGAACTGGTTTCATCATCGTGTTTATCATTAAAAGATCTATAAGATGAGGTCTTGGTGAAAAATGGAAAACATTTTTCTTAAGTACTCTGTAGTCTTCCCTTCGGGTAGTCCAGATATTTTAAAAATGTTTACCTGATATTTATTTGCCTTTAACTGAGTAACAAGCACCTTCATAAGCGCTCCCCAAGTTTCACTCCGGTATCTCAAAAATTGTGGAAAAGAAATGGGAAGGGGGGGAGGGGGTTACTTTTGGTACACCCTGTGTATTTATATATGAAAAAGCGTAAACTTCAGGGTTCGTTTCAGAGTGCCTCAAAGGGGATTTCCTCGAAGGAATCTTTCAAACATTTTAATTTAAAATTCTTTTGAGCCATTGCAATAGCATACTTTTCTACGAAAATTCGCTAAAAGGGAATAAACAAAAAAAAAAAAAATAATAATAAAATAAAATAAAATAAAATAAAAAAAATAAAAACGGACGGGCATTTATTAATGCGTTTTTAACAAAGATCCAATAACATCGCCGTTATTTTATCATAAATAATTCTATATTTATGTCCATGTGAGATTGCGAGAAGGCAATTCTGTCCACCATCTAACTTGGCAGACTTTCGTGAAAAGCATGATGTGAGAGACACAAAACATTGTTTGGTGACGACTCCGTAACTTCGTGTAATTCTGGATTTCTGTCCTTGGAACAGCTCGCCTCCCTGTAAATATTTCATAATCTTAAATGAACGCTAATCCCCTACCATCCTGCTCGCGGCCATATTTGATTCACTAGGGGGATTTCCGACTGTTACATGGCTTTATTCAACGCAAAGAGCTTTGGATACGGCGAAAGCAAAATGGAATGACGCAAATTGCTTTTCTAAATTAGTAAATAAATTAAATTGCCGTAACAGCCGTTAAGATAGGACTTCGGTTCCCTTCAAATGTTGTACTTTATTAGCAAAATTTTGTAGAAAATAAAACTATGGCAATGGCTCACAAAAATTAAAATTAAAAAATTTCTAAAATTTTCTTTATTGTTAGTTGTTTTGTGGCATTCGAAAATAATTCCTGGATTGTAACACTTTTTCATATATATACCTCTGTCATTTCAGGCGATAACTCTCCTAGGAGTGAGATATAAAATCCGTTCTTGAGCCAAATCATCAAGCTTTCCAAATAAACGGATGAGTTTGTTGGCCAGCAATTTTTGAGCACATTGAATTGCTAAAATTAGAAAAAAAGTGTTCTTAAAAATAACTAAAAATGGTTAATAACGTCTACAAATCGCAAATTTATGTTTTCAACGGAGTTCACTAAGTTGAACCAGAACATCAAAAAACATGCTGAAAATGTACTTAAATATCATCAATATTTGCTAAGTATTATATTGATAAATCGATGAAAATAAAAAAGTGAAAATCTAAAGTCTATGTCGATTGCAGAATATAATTTACTTAGTTAATCAAGTTTTTAGAACAAGCTTTTTTTTGCTATAAAATTGGCAGTTGACAATTACTTTGCACATATTTCAATACAATTAAGCCTAATCTAATACTTTATTTGACGGAAATTCGGTCATGCAATAACTCTGCATGACTGGAAAGTTTTTTTTTTAATTGTTCGTATATTTATCATTTTGAGCCATTCACAGTGTAGTACTATGAACCAGAATACCTTTCAGTTCTTTAAGACCGTTACCTCCCAAACACAAGTTTCATGATTCGAACTGTTGTAAGTATTTGTAATCTGAGCTAAGCAACGAATCAGGAAGGACTCAAAACCGAGCGCTGAGGCTCATTACTGCGGCTTCTTGGTAGGTATGTCTGAAATTCAACTCTTCAAATTGACATAGGACATAGAAAGGACCTAAAATAATTTCCGTACCCGCATAACATATCATTATTGTACCAGCTAATCGTCTATCCGAAATAGACGCAGATTGAAAAGTAGGCGACCACAAGATGCTTCTATAGCATGTACTCAAACACTGTGTTTTGTACTAGAGACTGGTACAGAACAACCACTGGGTGGTACTTGAACTACATGTTAATTACATAGTTACAGTCTATTACGTTATCAAAACTGCAATGTCGATTTTACAAACGATCCAGCAAAACGCAAATATCGCATTGCCAAGTTTTCAATAAACCATTGCACTTGCATTGCCAAGCTTTCAGTAAACTGTTCCAACGAGACAGGCCAAGATAAGTAACAAAGTAGCACTTCGGCCCGACATTGGTCTCGTATCAGCTGAGTGGCTCCTACAGTTGATTTCTAAGCTAATATCTATGCTAATCTACAATCTATCTATGTAAATTATAGCAAAGGATTGAGAAGAAGAAACAAAATGCTACGCCTGGAACATTAAGGGACGATTGAAAGTATGGGTTCTTTCTTGATCAGCTGAGTGAGCTAAATCCCCTGCTGTTCGCCCTAAGAAGACGAAAAATATTGATCTTAAAAACTAAACTGTCACTGCAGCTTACTTTTTTTCCCTACCCACATCATCTATCACTCTATGCATATTAATCAATTTCTACCTTACTCCTAAAAACATACATATCTATGAATGGTATCCATATCCATATCCATGAATGGAGAAATGGTACCAATCGTCTATAAATAGCATGAAACGGAAAAGAAACGCAAAATTTCATGATTATATTCAGACAGACATACTTACGATTTTATTTATATAGATGGAGCACCACCGAGTGCTTCAATTTTTACTCATGATTTATGAGCTTAAAATGAATTGACTGATTTGACGTTTCATCGTCTCACTCAAAAGTCTCCGTTTTAGACTCAGCTGCTCCATGGGCTCAATTTTTCACTGAGCTGATCCCTGTGATCGATATTTAAAGTTGCGATTTGGCTCGATTACCAAATATTCCACCGGGGTTCCATTCCAGGTTTTAGCATCGTTGATGAGAAAATAAATAGCTTCATGGCTCACTAAGCTAATTGGCTCACTCGATGGAGACCTCGGGGGGATTCCCTTTACCTTCGTTCCCCTGTTTGTTTACCGGGAAATTCCACTCAGCGCTTTTATGCCTCTCAACACGATTAACCTCAACTTTTTATTGTAATACACTTTTTACATGAAGCAAACTTGTTCAAATATGACATGTTACAGTTTCTGACACAAATTTAAATTTTAAAGCACATAGCACCAATACAGTGTTACAAACAAATTTTGTTACGATGCTATTACCATTTATAACCTTTCGAAGAATGATATAAACTAGGAGTAGCTAGTTCAACATAATTATTTTAAAAAAGTAGGCCGTTAGATGTGTTTGTAACATTTTTTCTTTGTTTCTAGACGATTATGACCTGAACCTACTACTAAAAACACCAACCCCCTTCCAACCAAACACAACAATGAACACACAACCCTTT
This sequence comes from Adelphocoris suturalis, assembly GCA_030762985.1. Classification (NCBI taxonomy): domain Eukaryota; kingdom Metazoa; phylum Arthropoda; class Insecta; order Hemiptera; family Miridae; genus Adelphocoris; species Adelphocoris suturalis. The sequence goes on along the minus strand of CM061040.1, from coordinate 24,573,738 downwards.
CAGGGGACCATACACGTCTCACTTCTATCTCTTCTTTATACTTCGGATGTGCCTGTATCAATGGTTACATTGAATGTTAACTGTTCTGTCCCTGGAATAAATTACTCGAAACGTAATATATCCTTGAGGGAGCTTGTAGCATTCACTGTAGCTATGCTAGTAGGAAAGTACGCTTCACATTACAAGGTATATACTGACGCATCAAAGGGAGCGACTGGAGTGGGAGTGGGTATTTATGATGCGGAAACCGAGCTATCAGCTTCGTATAGCCTACCATCATCATTCCAGGTCAGTAGCGCTGAAACGTTCGCCATAAAGCTAGCTCTGGAAGAGACTATGAAACGAAGGTTCACCCAAGAGATTGTGATTCTCACGGACTCAAAAGTCTCATGTCAGCAGCTCTCACAGATTCACCAAGGTCGATGCAAAACTTATATAGCCTATGGCATTGCAAAATTACTACAGAACGCAACAAGACCTGTTACTATCCAGTGGATTCCCTCACATATAGACCTACGAGGAAACGATAGAGCTGATCAAGCAGCCAAACTTGGTGGTGCAGCAGGAGATAGATGTGTCCAGGCCCCAATCCCTCTCACAGATGCATTACGTGCTGTGGAAACGGTTGCTCTCCATGAATGGCAAACCTGGTATGACGCATATTCAATAGATAAGGGCATATACCATTATGAAATAATGTCCCAGGTTCATAAAAAACCGAAACTGTTGAATATGCAACTATCCAGAAGTGACATGGTCCAGTTGGTCAGGGTGCGATGTGGCCACGGTCAGGTAAATCGCAGCCTGTACCTCATTGGCCTAAGCGATTTTCCTGAATGTGAGTTCTGTGAAGACCAATTAGAAGATATGACGCACAAACTACAAGAGTGCCCACTGTACGAAGAAGAAAGAACTCTACTAAGTCCCTTTGTACACCGAGACCTCACAGAATTTCTACGAAATGGAACTCATGTAGACCATAAAAGACTTATAAACTTCATGAAAGGTGCCGGAATTCGAGTGTAGTGAAGTGAAAGTTGAAAATTTTAATTAACAATCAGTTATTGTATATATATAATTTAGTTATATAAATATATATATAATTTATAAGACAAATACTTTGTAACATAACTGGTTATATGTTACAATTATTGTGACGCAACCAATTTAAAAAAAAAATTTTTTTTTCTTCTTATCTCTGAGAACTGCATCGAAATGACAGTTGTAGAAGATGGTTGGTTGGTTGGATGGTTGTTGTTGATGGTGGTTGTGTTTTATGATGTCATAAAATGGCTTCTATTCATACACCGGCAATAAAACTCATTGGGAAAATCCTTGGAAATGTAATCAAAATGTGATGGGGAACTTACGAGTTTTGCAAGGATTTTACGTTTGCTCATGCCCGATAGCTCCCAATAATTGTAATGAGAATTTAGAAGGCCTCATTGCATAATGGCTGACTGTCGTGCTTGGATCTCCGATGAGTGGAGGTGTTAGAAAAGTGGGAGAAATGACGGTAAGGGTGAAGGACCAATCAACTCTAAGGATTAATCCTTATCAGTGCTGATATTCTTACAAAGGCATGATGGTGGAATTGTCAATCATTTGCTTGGAAAACCAAAATAAGAGTAAGTACCTAGCTACTTGATTTTATGAATCTTTCTCGATGTGAGTGTGACCTTGTTTGATCAGTGTTTTATTTTTTCAAAGTTTATAGAAACATATTCTCTGTAAATTGTGACTAGAAGCACTCTATATCAGTTTGGGGGGACACAAAAGTACAGTTGGTAACGTACTCGTAGATTGGTGTGTCGGCGTCTGCCCCACTCACCCTCTTATCGGTATGCCACTCCAGTCATACCTGTCTGAGTTACATTTCAGATTTCTGGCATTGAGGTTAGTAATGAACTCGTTCTCGTAATAGTTATAAGAACTAAACAGCTTAGTGGGGAATGTAGATACCTCGTACATATGGCTGGTACCTGCACAGTAGAGAAAATCGAGCAATGTTCCATCCGTGCTGCATAGACTTATATGTAATTTCCTTTCTCATTTTGATTAGTTTCAATTATCTTAGTTTAATTTTGGATTCCGAAGCATTCAGCGGCAAACGTCGATACTTTTTTGGGCTAGACCCGTCCGGGATACGTTAGATTGAGTTATCTATGGCTTGTCTTTACTCTGCCAACATCAAGGAATTTTCGAAAGACAAGATTCTATAGCAGGTTATAGTGGCCAGGGAAGAAAAAGCGTGAAACACAGAAACATGAAATGCCAAGGCAGAACAGCTAAAGGGGACCCACCTACATAATAATCACTTCCAGTGCTACAAAAGGGCCCATTTACAGCAAGATGTACAGCGGGAAACGGAGGGTGGTGAAATAGCAAGAACAAAGTTGGGCTGAAGGATTGACCACGCGCGTAATCTACGGGTCCATTAGGAGGAACCCACGCGGTAATTAGAGGAGAGGACAGAATAGGGCTGGCAGGGAACACAATACAGGACAAATAGCCTCCTTTTAAAGGGGGATGGCGCCTTGGGCGTTGCCTCTTCACCTCGAGCTTGTTTTGGGCGGTGCCGTCTTGTTTACCACACTATATAACACCTTGTTTATGGTATCCCTCATGTGTCGCTGTGGAAGAGCATCAAGTAAAGAGAAGACTGACAAAACAGTCACGTGGTTTTAATAATACCTGAAGACAACCATACATGACCATAAAATTTTATCAAACGCGGACCTTTCTTTTAGCGAATTTTCGTGGAAAATAAAGCTATTGGAATGGCTCGGAAATTTTTAAAATCGAATTTTTGAATTAACGCTTTTTCCTATGTATATATATGTATGTGTGTGTGGGGATGTGTTTGTGTGTGTGTTATTCCAGACTATAACACTCCATAGGATTGAGATAAAAATTATGTTCTTGCGCCAAAAAATCAAGCTTCCAAACGAAAGGATGAGTTCGTTGGCCGGAACTTTTGAACACATCAAAATTCAAAAAATTTCCTAAAAAAATCACTAAAAATGGCTAAAAATTGTTAGTTATATTTTTTAGCTCATTTCTCAAATTAGGTTTATTGCCTATAAAATAGAACATTCAAAAATGAATGTACAAAATTATGCTGAAAATGTACTTAAATTTCAATAATATTTGCTAAAAAATAATAACTGCAAAAAAGCTAAAAATCCAAAACCTCATTTTGAATAGCAGATTATTATTTAGAATACGTTTTTGTCATCAAATCAACAGTTAACAATATCTTTGCACTCAAGAAGCACAAATTTCAAAACAATTTAACATTATACAATACGATAATTTACGAAAACTCGCTCATACGATCATGATGTCTGTGAAGACACGCAGCCAAGAGAACAATGAAGCTTTCGGGACCCCGAACAGTGTTGCCAACGTGGCTGGGCTGAATATTGGTTGGCATGACCTCCTTGGAATCGTCTGTCCCAAGAATGAAAAATTCCAACACACAACAGTTCCCCGTTTTCAAATTTAAAAAAATGAGTCCGAAATTTCTTGATGAACAATTCAAAAGTAACGTTGGGGCAAATTGCTCGTCATTGAACATATTCAGTCGATCACAGTACCACTACTTTTTTCGAGGTCTGCTGATGCACATTCATTCAATGTCGTGAAATTTCATTTTCATCACCTAATGTCCAGAATGATGTTCATCATCAATTGATTCATGACTTTGATTGCTTTTCAACTGAACCTGACCGAGTATGTTTCCTCCAGGAAAGTCACTATATATGAGCTTTTCAAAATTTATTTCAAACTAATTTAATCTTTTATAAATACGAGTATAATGAGGGACACCAAGCCCCGCACATTAATCTCAATAGAAATTGAAGTAATGCCTGAGTTCGGCATGGCTGTTTCCCGACCAGAAAAGTGGAAAACGTAAATTTTGAGCGGAAACCACAGCATAATTTTTAAGATAACATGAATCCTGCTGTTTCAAGGTAAATTAGGACCTAATAGAAACTCGGAAAAACATTCAGTAGAAATATGAAGCAGAACATTTTTATGTATTGGTAGGTACTTTTCAATTTAGAAAAATGGAAAATACCCTAACAATTCACGATAGCTAAACCTAGTCTTAAATATTGATTCGCATTGATTTCTGGTTACATAGTTAAACCACGTTCATTTTGACTTTTTATTTCGTTTAAGTGACTGATAGAACCTCTACAGTATGTAAAATATTCGAAGATATATTCTTGAAACTCGTGAAATCATGAATGTGGTCGTAGTGAACTCTCCATTAATCATCAAATGGAATACCGCGTGTTGTCCTATAAAGCTGAGAATACTTTGGATAGAAAACTGCGGGGTTGAGATCTGTCTGTTCTTATTTCTCGGTATCATTCACAATGCATGTTACGTATTTCTTCATTTCTTTGATACCCCAGGCAGGGATACAGTGTTTCAATGGTCGGAAAAACTCTTCATCAATCATGTACAGAATGTTTTTTTTTTTTTTTGTTGTATTTTCTTTTATTCGTGTTACTCTTCTTTGCTTCCCACAGCCAACCTCTACGAGAGAAGCAGCTCGAATACAAGAAAAGAGGAAAGGGAGTGAAGAAGAGTGGTGAAAAGTGTTTGTTTTGCATGGCTCTCTCTAGATACTCGAGGTGTCACTCCACTCATCGGAATCTTTGCACGGTCGCTTACACGCCCGCCCTCCATCACATCAACACAAATATATTCGCTTTCCTATATTCTCTTTCTACATACGTTTTCAACCTTTATTTTTTCTGCTCTCTCTAGAAACCCCTTTTTGGCTGTCACATTGTCCGCACTTGTACTGTCGAGAGACATTGCCTTCCATTTTCAAAGGCATCGGCAGTCGAACACTTTGTTCAGGATCAGTGAACTACTCCATTGGGAGATACTTGCTTTTTTCAGATGAATGTTCGTTTTTAAACCATTTCTTGAAAGCCTTCACACGCAGCGGATCCAATAAGTAATGTTTATTTGAGTTTAGAATAACGTCTGTCAGTCTTTAATAAGGGAATCACCGAAATTAGATACCTAACTAGTAAGTGTAGGTAACTAACACTTGAATTCTATCCATGTTATAATCACTAAAACGTTAGTTTTATTGTTCTGGTAGACCAAGACTCAATACTTTTCGAAGATATCTCGTCATTTGCACAAGTATCTACTGTCACAAGGTTTTTTGAATTGCGTTCGACCAAATAACAGATAGACCATGCTGCTCAGTGCCATAAGTTACAATAATTACTGCTAGACGTGGCCAATAAAAAAGGTGTTGATATTGGCATATAAGAAGTTACCACCTTTTTTCGGTGTCTGAAGCTTAAGACGCTATGCAAATTGGGCGAACCAGTAAGCTTTGCAATATCTGCAAGCGCATGATTCCTCAAAATAGGGTTCACTTTGGTGGTGAAAAGATGCTTGAGTACGTTGAGCCTTTAGGAAAGGCTGAATTTCAGACCGAGCTTTGAAGTGGAATACAGTAATGGGAGAGAGAGAATACCGAATCCAACGGCCTCGACCGGTGCGTGGGACCGTGCACTTGGGACACCAAGTGGAAGCGTAGCAAAGAGCGATCAACAGAGCAAAATTCACAATCTATGAGCTCAAACACCGTCCCCGCAGTAAGCCTGCCAAAGACTAACCCATATATTAGCTTTGACAGTAAGTACATGTGAACGAGGCGCTGCTTCTGCTGTGGCTTTAATAGACTTGGTGATACGAGCTAGTGCTCCACTAAGGTCCACAAGGCTTTCAGCAATGGTGGCCACACCTATGAAGTCAACTCTGAGATACCGCCAAACCTCCAGCATGGATCGGGTGAGGGGTGACTGTCCTATGACAAAGCACGTCTCAGCCATCACCTTAACCTTAGGCTGGTGGTCTGACGGGACCAAGAAGACTGACCCACACTTTTCTAGGTTGAACACCAAACTACACCTAGCCCCTCAGCAAATGTATTGAGGGCAATCTTCAAGTCCTCACGGGTTTCTGCGAGCAGGATGACATCATCGGCAAAAGCCAACACAACTATTCGTACTCGCACCCCATGGGCGAGATCAAACGCTATTTCAGCAGGCAGATTGAAGAGGAGTGGCGATAGAGGAGTGGCGTACCCCTGGTATCTCGCCTCGTGCCTCGAGGACCATCACGCCTTTCTAGTACAGACAGGCAACCTACTCAATTAAACGAGCAGGAGCCCCGAAACCATGAAGGCAATCACCTGGGCGAAATGGCTTACAGTTTTAAAGGCCTTAGCAACGTGCAGAGCGGCAAGGAAGAGCTCTCGTTTCTCGATAAGAGCCATCGAAATGACAGTTTGTAGAACTGTTATGTTCTCCGCTGTGCCATCCGCGGACCGAAATGCTGTCTGGACCTACGGTGCTGACATTTAAAACAGAGCGCCTTTGGAATATCTTGAAAACAATATCACAAGATACGGAGGACGACTTATCAGCTGAGGGCCCTCTTAGACTGATTTTTTTCCTAGTAGACCTATTAAAATACATTAATAAATTGTAATTAAGGATTTTATGTGGAAAAAAAAAAAAAAACATACATAGTTTCAGATCAATACACCCTTCTTCGAATCAATAATCAACCCTTCTACATGGTAGGAAGATGACTGAGGCATAAGCCGTTTTGTTTCTCATCATTTACTGAAAAGAGTAAAACTTGGCGGTGTGTGTGTGTGTGTGGGGGGGGGGGGGGGGGTTCAATGCGCTATAATAAGGGGAAATCGGTTTTGAAGCGCGAAGCACCTAGTTTAGATAATTTACAATATAGTGAGTTTAATCATTGATCTGCGGAGAAGGGCTATGTAATACAGAAGTAATTAACCTTTTTGTAATAATTTGCAGCGCTTTAATTCGTTTCACGGATTCTACGCATCTTGAAACGTAAAAGAACGAATTTTGAGAGGGGGTTAACAATTTTTTATAGGTCGATTAAGTACGACGGATCATTATTCAAAGTAGTAAACCAAAATGAGGTAGTGTGTTTCGTCGCAAGACTGTAAAAAGATTTCAAAACCTTGTTAGCCAACTTTATTTTTGCATAGGTATTGGTGTGTGATAGCTCTTCTGAGAAATTGAAATTCGAGGCTATGTAGGTACGTGAAAAGTAGGTGACAGCTATGTGAGAAGAATTAATAATGAAGTTCAGAACTGAATTACTTCCCAAGGAACACAGGAGAATGAAACTGTAGATGTAATTTATTCTACTTTCTCGCCTTTGATCATCATAAATCCGAGCGTACCCAACGCTGAAAATACATTTTCTCGTATCAAGGAATGTTAGATGAAATCTCGGCTTTTTTGGACGTCCCTCGGATGTAGGTCATATAGGGTAGGCTTCGTATATTGGAGGGACGACGACCTATTGGAATTGATCTAGGGGGGGTGTGAGACAAATCTACCCCCCCCCCCCCCTACTCTCTCTAAGTAGTCTAAGTAAGTCTCTAATATATATAAATATGTGTGTGTGTGTGTGTGTGTGTGTGTGTGCATGTGTTTGCTTGCATCTGAGGGACAAATTTTGTCAACGCTGCCCAGGCCACATTTCTCAATCGATTTTCGAGATTCTTTCATTGTTTGATCCCAATTTTAGTTTACTTGCTCAATGGAGGGAAACGAGGAAATGGAGGGGGTAGAACAAAAAAAAAAAAAAAAAAAAAAAAAAAATGTGGCTTTTCTAAAAGTCTTATCTTGAATTATAATCCAGATAGAAAACTGCGCTTGGAAGTGTTTTATTCCTTTTCCGTTTATGAGTTTTAATAATCAATCATGTAATCGAAGAAGAAAATAATTTAACTCTTCACGTGTAAAGAGGTGTAAAAAGAAGAAAGAAGGGGAAAAAAGGAAAATTGGCGACGTCCGCAGTCCCTTCTCTTAGATATAAAGATGAGAGAATGAATCTTTAGTCAAAAATCACATTTGGGGCCAAAATGGTCCTGAATCTTCAGCATCACTTCGGATCAACCCCTAGAACTGAAATTCCGGGTTTAAAACCACCTTCTAGGTACTAATGTTCCAGTCGTTCAGCATAATCGTATGAGCGAATTTTCGTATATTATCATATTATATTTATGTTGAATGCACGGACCCACATGTACGGGTTTAGTGGATGCTTAGACTGCTAAATTAACCATATCCAGACTAGGTATACCAAATTATCACATCGTCCTAGAAAGAACAGGGGGGAAATTAGCTTTAACGTCGACCAAGCTGATCCGACTTCCTCCCAATTATTTGTCTAAGTAACTACGGAGGCTACATGCTAAATTACAGCATGGAAAGTGGCATAATTAATAGCAGTGGAAAAAATTTTCTGCGGTTTTAGTTGATATTTCGAAGCATAAAATAATGACATCCAAGTACAGTTTTCATTATAATTTTAATAATATACTTGTTGTTCTAGTTCAAAGTTGGTTAACTTCTTTCGAAAAATATCATGCCATAAAATATGAATGTAATTATTTTTAGCCGATTTTTGCCATTTTTTCTGCGGATTATTTGAATTTTACCCATGTATTGTGCTCAAAAAGTTTTTGACATTTTACGTCTTTGCTATGGCACATAAACTAAAATAACCTCACGGAAAATTGCTCACGAAAATGTTTTGATGATTTCCACTTACAACCGAGTCGTTGCTAGGAAAATGGTACTTCGTCGTTTTTCATCCCACAAAATTCGTTGACCATTCGTTCGAAAGCTCTCGATTTATCCAACCATATTATGTTAACTACTGCGAAGTGCGTGGCCAACAAGCTGATTTATGAGCAAGGTTATTTGAATAATTGTGTACACTCAGGTGATCATTCTCAATAATTGATATTGTGAACATGATTGCCACCGCTTGTTAATTTCTGATGATTTCATTGAGCTGGTGTTTCGATGATTTGATTCATAGCAGGTGATCCAAATATTGCGAGAACGGTTTGATTTGTGAAGCGGTGGTTAAATCATTTTAATAGGTAATTTCTATGCTTTACACTCTAGGAAGCTGTAATTTCGTATGTAGCCTCTTTAGGACATTTACTTGACGATGCCCAGGGTCCGGATCAGATGAGTGGCTCTTAAAGCTAATTTTTATGTTTTACACTCTAGGAAGCTATAATTTCGTATGTAGTCTCTTTAGCACATTTACGTGACGATGCCCAGGGTCCGGATCAGCTGAGTGGCTCTTAGAGCTTGCATACGAGTCTGCAACACATACTTGTCTTCAACTAAAGACATAAAATGTCCCAATGTGTTGCAGACTCGTATGCAAGCGTTTCTTGAACTTTATCTGAAGTATGTGAATTGACTGCTGTAAAATATATTTTTAATCAAACTCCCAACGAACCCCACGAACTCCCAACGAACACATCTTTTCTTATTTTCATTTTTTTTGACAGAAAGAATTTTTTATCTTCTGGAATGACGATATTATAAAGCATTAAAATCCAGGACTCGTTTCAGGGTTTGCAGTTTTTTTAAAGCGCTAGGTAGTAGGTAAAATAATTACTTTTGACAGACTGTTGGTCACCTCTTTTCATTTGCTGGTGTTTCAAAGATAATGGTCAAAGTGATAGAAGTAAAAATTTGCCTTTCAAAAACATATTTTCACACCATGAGTATGGAAGTCTAACTGTACTTACCCCAGCCAAGGACAACGTACGTTCTGAGTTTGATGTTTTCCCTCGTGAACGTCTCGACCACGAGCATGTAGAGGTACAGACCTGGAACAATTTGAACAAAAACCAATTGTTGATTCATTTTGACAATTTCAAATTTTAAAGTGCAACAGCGCCTAGTTAAATACTATTTATATAGTATGTTATCATATGTCAAGAAATTACCGAGTGGAACCACGACAGTTGATTGGCAAATTATATCAAAATGTTCAGACCTTCTCCGGTTTTAAAACACAGCAATAAATTTGCTCATATAGGTGCATAGTTACAAAAAGAACTGAAAAGAAACTCGGGGAGTTGAATACCTGGTAACGTACATCGTATTAACCTCGGGGGATCGATTCTACAACAAATTTTCAACAAAAAGTACCTTTAGAGATTTCGTAAGCCAATTCGTTTCTAGCAGTTTCACTTTTAAATGTTTTTCGTGTTTCGGACTTGATGACGTGAAAATGGTCATAACTCCACTTAGGTTAACTGGAAAATGAATATAAGGACACCATTGAAAAAAACGTTGAATTTCCTTTCATAATATTACCCTTTCATGCAGTTCAATGCACACACTTTTACACACTCAATGGAGAGCATTCAGGTCTGAAATGAAGATTTTCTCACATTTACCAAATTAATGCACTTTCCAAATGGCTGTACACCCTCCGGAAAAATTATTTTTTCTGCTTTTATAACAGGAATAAATTTCTCTAAACTTCAGGTTTCCAATGGCTTAGTAAATTTTACTCATAATTTGATAATTAGGGGAGATAACTATGATCTAATCTAGAAAAACATAGTTCTTCCAGAAAAATAAAGGGTTTTCTTGAATAATGAGCCTATATGATAATACAAGTTTTGGGTCGATTTTACGTATATTTTTACGCATTATCGAATGTTAACACTGGCAGACCTCTCCAACTCCGTTATAACCAAGTTTTACTCTTCAACTGACAAATCGTTGGTTTATTTTTTATGCTCGATCTTGTGTGTTTTTAGGGGCAAAACTAATTAGTGTTACCATTCGATTCTGCTTGAAAATAGGTATAGGTGGAAACCAACGCCAAACTCGTACCATGTTTCTCCACATTCATGCATAATTATCTCCCCTAGTTGGCAAAGTAAAAGTAAAATTGACTATATTGTTGAAAAGGTGGCATTTTTAGAAAGTTTTTCCATAAAAAAAACCCAGGGGTGACCAGCCATTTGAAAAGTACAGTAATTTAGGAAATGTGACAAAATCTTCATTTCGGGAGTAAAATTTCCTTTTGAGTGCGCTTAGAACTTCATGAAAAGGTAATATTCTGAAACGAAATTTGACGATAATTTTCAACGGTGTGGTTATTTTTGATTTTATTGCGAACCCAAGGTGAGTTGAGACCATTTTTAGGTCAATAAGTCAGAAACACGGAAAAATATCTTAAAATTTTGATTAATCAAAAACAAAACGTCCAAAAAATTTCTAGGAGGAACTATTTGAAGGAAATAATTAGTAGGAGAATCGATCCTAGATAGTTCTCAACAAAAAGTGTTAATACCCTGTACATACAGGGAGTCCCGAAAGTAACACCCCCCCCCCCCTCTCCTAACTTTTTTCCCACACTTTTTGAGATATCGAAGTGAAACTAAGTTTTTTGACTAAGTATTAGGGACTTTGATCGTGTTTTCTCCATTTCTTTCCGAGTGACATATCATCTTAACGTTTTTTAGTGCTGAACATGATGGTGAAACCAGAATTGCTATATCTTATTCCGTTTTTGGATTAGAGTTGATGAACCATGAAGAAGCGCGATTTTTTCTAAAGATAGATACTTTTAGAAAAAACGGACGGTAGACCTACGGTTCTACAGTCAGATCATTTAATAATGATTAATTTTACAAATTATTAGTTCATTATGGTTATTTAGCAATATTAGTTTATAACTGAGCGTAATAAATCAGCTTTCTTTGAAACTACGGAGGCTTAGGGACTATGAGATACTGTGATAAAATGAGAGCATTCCAAAAAGTGGCTAACGATTTTCCTGCAATGAGAACTAAGGGAGTTACACTTCCCTAGTAACGCATTGGTTGTACGTGAAAATCAATAGAAAACCCCACCGTGACGTGACGCTCGTGACGTGACGAAAACAAATGGAAACGTCCTGTTAATCATTATTAAATGATAAAAACCGCGCTTCTTCTCTGTTCATCAGCTCTAATCCGAGAACGGAATAAGATAGGTAGGTATCGAAATTCCGGTAACACTATAGTGTTGAGCACTTGATAAAAATTGAAATGGTGTGTCGTCGGCAAAAAACGGAAAATTTGTTTTCGAAGTACCCAATACTATCCCCATTTGGGTATACCAAAAACTTTAGGATTTTTTCCATGATTTTTATTTGTTTAAAACATTCTCAGTATCCTGATGTCTCAAAAATATTTTAATATGCTTTCAAAAGGATAGATATGCACCAGAATCACGCAGTTATATGTTCGAAATATCGGCGTACAACACCGTGAGGCCTACTTAACGCTTGTCAGATTTCTAAAACTTCTCGTTCAGTTGCTCAAAAGTGAGGTGAAGGTTGAGGCCTCCCATAGTGGTTTAGGCGAGGAAATTTCTGGTTCGCTGGGGTATCTGAAAAGATGCTTTGATGCCGATTCCAAGAAGTTTTCCCACTTGTTTTCTAACTTGAAACATTTTATTGGATGCGGTGTAAAGAAGACCTCCAATGATTAAAGTAGACCTGGTTCATGGGATACTTCGTTTGAAAGGCCTGACGGACCACACCTTTTACCAGGCATTTCTCACTGACATAGGTCTACTTTCACCAGAGAATTATTTACAGGAGCTTAGCCATTAAATTCGTTCTCGAGTATCAAACCTTGAAAGGCATCAGGCGTTTTCCTCCAACCTAAATCTCGGTTAAAATCAAATTGGAATTTCGGAGGTATAACAGAGTTCAGGGAAACTGTCCATCCAAAACAGGGATAATGTGACGCGCCGCGCCGGGACAACAAAGTCTTAAGTGCAACAACCACCTCTCAGCTGATGTCGGGTCCCAACTCCATTTTTATTACCAAAAAATAATATAATAATTCTTTAGAATGTCAAGGGCTAAAGAAGACATCTGTGCACGAAATTGGGAAGTTTTGCACAGTATCTATGTGTTGTTTTTTGGTTTGTTTGTACCTACTCTTTAAAGTTTAAAGGCATGATTTTCTTTGTATTGATGCTATCGCTTCCGAGTTGAGGTAGCGGAAAAAGTGTTTCAAACTTCGAGTGATAATAATTTAAATTAATAAAAGTCTTAAAAATCAAGAATTTGACTTGCGTTGTATGTTTTAGGCCTTTTTAAACAACTTTCGTTTCGTGTCTAGGTGCGTGTGTTTGTGGTGGGCGTCGTGTGAATGTGTGTGGTGTGCGTGTGTAAGTGCGTGTGTATGTGCGTGTGTAAGTGCGTGTGTATGTGCGTTCGTCGTGCGTGTGTGTGTGCGGCAAGCAATTACCGAGCTAAAAGGATAACAACAAGGTCATGGCCGCAGCCGTGTCATGACGCGGGGAGTTGCTGGAAAAATTGCCATGGAGTTACTCGAGTTGGGCATCTCGGCGGGAGTGCTCCATGGTATCACCACCCGCGTCCTGAGGGGTTCTTTGACTGGTGGTCATTTTATAGGGGCAATTCATTTCATCCCACTCTTCCTCCTCATCCTTCTGCAACTTCCCTCATCCCTAGAGCCGGCGTTGGGTAAACTTTGGCGTCCTCCCCACTTCTTTTATTTATTTTTTCAAGTTAATGGTGTGCCCCTCCTCCTTTGAGGGTATTTTAGTTAAAAATAAATAAAAATAATGAAAAACGGAGGGGACTCGCCGCCTTTTCACTAAAACGACACCCTGCCATAATACGTGTGCTCACCCTGTCGGGATCTCCTTGTATTCTCTAGTTACTATTCCTGATGCATGGTAAGCTAACGTAGCCTAGCACAGTCGCGCGAGCCTTCAGCTAGTCAGTGCCAAAGTTGGGAAGGTTCTGACAGACATCTGGTTTATTGAAATTGTTAGGAAATAACACTGGTGAGAATTAGGTGTGAGAGAATGTTTTTTTCCCCCTTTGATAGGAGTTTTATAAATAAAAATTTTTGTTTTGAATGAAGCCGTAGGTATTTTAATTTGCTCAGAAAACCTGTTCAACCCATAGCAACACATGTTACTCATTAGAAATATGGGAAAATCCGAAAGCGGCGAATCCTCACAGCGTGCCTGCCCGTGATTAAAAAAAAAGTAGCTAGAAAAGCTAGCCCGCTGGAAGGAGTAGTGGCAAGTAACATATAGGTCATAGCGGTGACCTTGTTGTGGCGCGGGGTGTAGTGCGGGAAATATGCCACGGAGCTACTCGAGTTGGACATCTCAGAAGGCGGGTGTCGTGGTATCACCACCCATGTCTTCAGGGGCTCATAGCTCAACTGGTGGTCTTGTTGTAGGGGCACTTTCTTTCATCCCTCTATCCCTCCTCCATCTTCCTCAAAATCCTTAATCCCTAGGGCCGGCTCGCAGTGTTTTTTTCCGCCAATCTGGCTGGACAAAACCTTTAAAAAAAAGTCCTTTTAGAAGGGGCATCCCTAGTTGGCGAGGCGAAAAACGAAGGGGAAAAAGCTCTGAAGTAGTTAAATCTAGTCGTTTCAAGCATTGTTGAGTGAAGATGAAACCTCACTCATCGTCTGGCCAAAGCCGATCGTATTAACTACGGATCGGAATATTTGCTAGTGATTCACCGGCAGCTTCGCCTCGGATCGTTCAAATATTTTTCAAGGTAAGTTCTACATTATGACTCAGCAACTATAAGTACTCAGCAACAGCTAGAAAATTATCCTATGGGATTTTTAAAATTCGTGATATTATTGAAGTATTCAATTTTTTAAGCGAAAAACGTCGTAAGGGCTATAGTTATTGGACTGTAACTTTTGAGGTCCACCTCGGCCCACACAGATCTTTTCACCAAGTTAAGTTTGAGTCATTTCTGGGTGGGATCTGACAAGAATAGTGGCAGAATGTTGCAGGTTTAGGAGGTATAGCGTTTTGAAATCAAATTGCCACATCATTTTTGGTATTTGGCGTGTTTTGATAAGGTTGAAAGTGCTGAAGTACGGGGATAGAAATTTGTGAGTGTTGCTGTGATATTATTTCAAAAATAATGGAATAAAATAATTTAAAAGCATTATTATTTAGAATTATGTGAAATTAAATGAATATAATAGGAATCTAATGTTACTAATTTTACTTCTTGAAGTTACTACTCATACAACCTTTATTGTAAAAAGGCGAAACCATAATTTTTAATGGGTAGGTACATACGTTGTTTATCTACTATTTTGACTTCAACGAGAAAAAACAGTCAGATTCTACTAGTTCTAAAGTCAGATCATTTGATAATGATGAATTTTAGGCCATTTTTTCCCTCAAACACATTTTTTAGCCGTTGCAATCAGTTATTGAGAATGATCACCTGTGTGTAAACAACTATTCAAATAAAAATGCTCATAACTCGGCTTGTTAGCCACGCACTTCGCAGTAGTTAACATAATATGGTTGGACAAATCGAGAGCTTTCGAACGAATGGTCAACGAATTTCGTAGGATGAAAAATGACGGAGTACCATTTCCCTAGCAACGACTCGGTTGTAAGCGGAAATCATCATAAATTGGTGACCGTCCTGTTAATCATTTTTAAATTATGAAACTTTTCGTTCTTTTTTTGAAAAACTAAAATAAATTACCAACCAACCATCCAGAAATTCTTTAAATTAACTCTCGATCTCTACGGTGAGATACTTCCACAAGTCTCCTACGGTGGGGTATTTTTGAACCCCACCTAGTTTTTATTATTTTTTTTACATCCCTAGTGAAAAAAATATTGTACAACGATTCAACTTGAGAACATATAATGTACCTATATCTATATATATTTCAGCTTACATTAATAAACTTTGAATCGTAAGCATACTAAGTATTCTTTGGAAACTTGAAACCGCATGAAAAAGTCCATCTCCCTTTTTGGGACTTTTGAGTTCTTTCTGGAACTTTACATTTATTTTGCAATAGAGGAGTATCTGTCAAAATGATGTCCGCGATGCCCGAGGCAGTCAGACGAAAAGCCCCAACCTAGAATGGTTGTCTACTTTATACTGTCGAAATTATTTCTTCATCATTAACAAGAATAAAATTTCCATCATCTCCATGGAATCAAAATCAGGTTGTGGAATTTCATCGTCTACTAAAACTCTGTACTCATCGCCTTGGTTTTAATTTGTTTCTAATGTACCGTCTTCATCCAAACTGCACTCTTCCCGTAGCAAAATGCTGTAATCTATCTCCCTGACCTCATTTGTATTTCATTATCGTCCTTATCATCACTCAACATCTCTTTTCTGCCTCGCCTCTCCACCCTTTATCTCAGCATGCGACATTTGCACCCTTTATACAACAGGACATTTTGAAACAATTTTTTTGTTTGTTTTTTGGTTCAGAATAACATAAATAGTAGGTAGGTACTTGAATATGTACACACACACATCCCACACGCTCGCGCCCACGCACACGCGCACTCACGCACACGCGCACTCACGCACGCACGCGCACTCACGCACGCACGCGCACTCAACGCACGCACACACACACACACACATCTGGAACACATTCAGATAGAAAAATTACGGTATGAAACTACACTGTAAATAGATACATTCGGCGGGGTTCGAGAATACCCCAAAAAGGACATCGCACCATATTTTCAATGGAAACAGGGTTCACTGACTGTCTCATGTAGACAGCTCAGGAGACACTGAGAGAAAAGGTACTGAACGTCTAAAGGTGTTCGGTGGCGATTAACGCATGCTAGCTAACCAAAAAATGGTGGTGGGGAACGGTGGGGACCGTAGGGACGGAGGGTTATATGTAGTGATGCTAATCAACCGGATTTGCAGCAATACGGTGTTGTGTTTTCGTGTGAGATATACTTACTCACGTGTTGAATCACAATAAATAAGCAGTTTCTTCTCCGTTCACGTGTCGACATCATTTCAATTTTCATCCCACGACACTGAAATTTGGAACCGGTCTTTGGAAGCCAAGTTGGATTACTGCTTAACTTACACAACCACCCAAATCAGTTGAAAGCTTTTAGCGCTGATTTTTATGCTATTTATCCTATTTAGCTGAAATTCGTAACGAAGCCTTTGTGAGACCAGTAGAGTTGGATTTTCACTTGCCGAACCACCCTAATAAGCTGATCGAGCTCTAAACGTTACCTACGACGCTGAAATTTGGATTGGAACCTCTGTGAGACAGTTAGAATAGGATTTTATCTTGCTCCCCCCCACCCCAATTTGGACATAAAACATTCAGATCTTTATAATTATTGTAATAATAATAGCACTCCTCCGCTCATGCTTTGACGTCACCCGAAATTCTTATTTCGTCATTTCTTGTGAAACGCTAATCTACTTGGAAGAAAATGCGTAGGTACTAAGTGACTACTGATCTGTATATTTTTTTCTTCCCAATCAGGCTATGAAGCGTTTTTTTAAGTTTCGCGAAGGTACAATTTTTGTTTTTGGCAAAAATATAATAATATTCGCCGTTTCTGTCATGCAAGCATTTTACTTAACCACGGGAGTTTTTCCCCTTTTTTTAAGTTCCTTTCAGAAGATTTGATTCAATATTTTGACCTTAAAAAATATTAAACATTTATTAATCGGTCTGGATTTTATTGTCGAGCACCAATCATCACGATCTATATATATTTATTCTTGAATGTAGGAGCCATATATAGTTTCAATCCTCCTCTTCCCATTCTGTTATTAATCTAGCGGACCCTGTATCTGTCACGAATCCATTGCATTTAACATCTTTTAGCCTCTCCAATTTTTTCAGTTTACTCAAAACGAATATAATTGAATAGGGATTTCCGGAACTCGATCGTATTTTCCTGGGGTTGTTGCCTTTCCCGTGAACGGTAGTAGTTTTTGAGGGTTGAGAAAGTTTCAATGAAGGCTTCTCAACTTTTTAAAATGTTTAATGCTTAGCGCTTTCACCAATATCGGCCTCATGATAGCTTGTATTTAGTGGTTAGGTACTTAATCTTTGCCTGTTTTGGAGCCTCCTCAGCATCCTAGAAGGTACCTTTGAAATTGGAATGTTTCGTCATATTTATTAAAGGGAAACTGTGAAAATCTGGTGGTTTTTTCACTCATTGTGTCGTAACTCTGTCCTCATACGTTTAAGGGTGTCTTTATAGTCAATTTGATTTTAAATTGAGAAAGAAAATGCAGGTTGGAAAAATTCACTCTTAACGTATGAGGACAGAGTTACGACACAATGAGTGATAAAACCACCAGATTTTCACAGTTTCCCTTTAATAAATATGACGAAACATTCCAATTTCAAAGGTACCTTCTAGGATGCTGAGGAGGCTCCAAAACAGGCAAAGATTAAGTACCTAACCACTAAATACAAGCTATGATGAGGCCGATATTGGTGAAAGCGCTAAGCATTAAACATTTTAAAAATTTGAGAAGCCTTCATTGAAACTTTCTCTACCCTCAAAAACTACTACCGAACTCGATCGTGAAACTCGATAGTTTCCACGAAGGACTTCCAAAAGATTAAGGCCTCTTTAATGTGAGTGGCAAACAATCTTCCCGCTTCCGTGGAGACTCTATTGATACGTCTCTCTTGGTGCCTAAGTCGTTTTGGCTCTTCGAAAAGAAAGGGATTTGCCGAGAGCCCACAAAACTCTTCAGTCGCGAAAACCTCCTTTACTCGCCGTTCAAAGCGCTGAGGCTCCGATTCGGGCGTATCAACAGGTGTCTTTTTTCTCCCGGGGGGTCACGAAATGTTCGCCTCCGCCCATTCATTCGACCCCAATTATCTGTCCCTGTGGCGTGTTGGAACCTCGGATTACCTCCTAATCTCCACTTTATTATTTCGTTTGTAAACAGAGTATTCGTTCCATCGCCGATCCAACTACCTCGATTTCACCCACAAGATCATTAAAAGGTGGAAAAAGATCTTGAAAGCAATTTCAACGTCAAAATCAGTTGAAAAGAAAGTGATCGTAATATTGTGGAATGTTTTATATACTTACCTTCTTAAGTAACTCTTCAATTACGGAATTTATGTATAATGCTCCCACATCTGGTTGTAGGCAACTTAAACATCAATATAATATATTCAGTGAATATGTGTCCATTCCTACTATGAGTCAGTAGTTGAAAATGGTTAAATTTATTTGTCATCTCTATGTATCAGATAATTAGAAATGCAAATTCTAACTAATCGCCATTGATTATTTTGCTTGCTTGGTTATTGCATTACTATTTTTGTGATGTGGTGCTTAATAGGTTTCTGCAAATTTCATAATGTACTTGCAAGGGCTTGTCGCTCATTTTATCCCTTCATGGTTCATTCAATATTCAAAATAGGACAGTGAGACGTAAAGAAGTAGTTTATATGTTTGCGCATGCGCACGGACTACTATTATACCTATGGTAATGACATTTATAGGATATCTTTTAGAATTTAACCCGCACAATCCCTGTAAATTCCATCAAAATTGGACAGAAAATTTTAATTTTGGATGACAACAATTTTTCCGACTTCTCGCATGAACACCAAGCTTCCCTACCTTCGTTCGGTTGTGAGGAAGCAAAAAAGATTTCGGTTTGTGAACATACATATCATGATATGTATCGAGCCATGGAACTAATATTCAGTTACCTAGTTGGTGAATTAATTCCGGAAATCGATCATTCCAAGGATCAAATCCGGCTTGAACTATTATATTGATATTTGCTGAACGTTATTCCTGGGTGGTTAGACAGCTGTTAATACAGTTCCGGTTCAAACCAATATCAATTGAGGATTTAATTCCATCTCTAAACCAATCTAGAATATGTTTGAAGCACTGTTCCCCTGAATCGTCAAAGTTCAGAAACTATAATGAACATTCATCTTCCATAAAGGGTATTTGGCTTTCTTGATTGGTAAAGGCTGTAAATAGTAACATAAAGAATTGCCTCTAAGAATCAAATAATAATTTAATATTACTATTCCATTTCAGGAGCTGCTCGTCGTGAGTAAATTAAAAGTTAAACACATGCTGATTATAATAAGAAGATCCGAAAATACACAGACACAACATTCGAAGATAGTGATAACATCCAAGATGCACAAAACGGAAGTTAATGAAAAACGTTGTCTATTTCCACGAAAAATAAAAGAGTTACACTGTTAAATCGATTTCGACGGTTAGGCCATCATCAGTAACAAACAATAACTCGTTATTGTTTGTTACTGATGATGGCCTAACCGTCGAAATCGATTTAACAGTGTAACTCTTTTATTTTTCGTGGAAATAGACTACGTTTTTCACTAACTTCCGTTTTGAAATGGGTTTCCACAACTTCGTCGCGAGTGATTTAGTTCGTTTTAGTTTAGTTCGTATCCAAGATGCACGATCGCAAAATAAACAAAAAGGCGATAAATTTAGAAGAAGACTTCCAGGTAATGATTCTTCATTCATGACGATCGTTCATGATTCGTTTTTTCTTCAATTCCAATTTTAGTGTAGTTGTGCAAAAAACCTCAAAATTTCAATTTTTCTGTCGGAAGAAAGATAAAAGGGGGAGGCGCTAATTACCGACCCTTTTCAGCGCCGACAAAGCTGCGACTTTGAATTGGTTTTCGTGATGCTTTTTTTCGTTTAATCAAGATTTAAGATTAATCAAGGTATGGCTTTGGAACATGCATATGTGAGGAGTTTCAAATTTCATTATTGAAAGGGAAGAATGGAAAGGCGAAATACTGATAAATCGTAGTGTTTCCACTCTTTTCATATGATATCTGCGACTTTTTTTTCATGTTCGATCCAGATATCAGTCCAGTATCGCACAATTCTTCAGAGTTTGAAAGTTATTATTAATGGGGGTAAATGGAGGGGGGTAACGTCATTATATTTTCATTTTTCTCAATTTTTTAAAATTAAGTTACGAAAAGCCGGGGATTTCACTTTGATGACGGATTGTTTGCAAGAAGAAGTTATGGAGAGAGGGATCAAACAGTAGGTACCCACTTCATTCATACTGTTATCAACCGATTGTCATGATTGTTTTTAAATTTGATTATTTTACTATTTTGTTCGGTGAAACCTTTCTCAGTTAATTCAAATCTCTGATGTTCACTAAAAAACTGCTACAGTTTATTTACAGTAGACCAAATTTATGTTATTAATACGGATTTAATGTTTGTGCATGCGTAATTGCTTCTATTTATCCGGTGGCAGTGTTGCGCATCAACGACCATCTAGCTCCTAGCCTGAAAATTCCCTAAAATGTTTATCAAACTTAATGCAAAACGTAGTATGCTGGTTGACCAGGTGGCTATGTCACTAATAAAGAGACGCCCAGCCTTTAACCTGCACAATGGGGTAAATGATGTGAATTGGCGTCGCACTATAACTTCGTATAACTTTTCCCGTAACAATGACTAGCAGACACCCACCTTGAAAAGACAAAACAACCTTGAACGACAGATAGACAACGTAACGACGTGTCGCGTCCCGTGGTCAACCAAACCAGTTCAGCGACTTGATATTGAGACGTGTGACAAGGGGAAAACACTATAATGCACCAGATTCTCTATAATATTACTCTAATACGAAAGAGCAAGGAGAAAATAATAGGTACGCAGATTCAAAGGCAATGGTTCAAGATTTGTTCAAGGAACCAAATAAGTATTTGCTCAGAGAAGAATTCCAAGGGATTTTGATTAGACTGGAGAGCAGTTACGTTTTATACTAACTCATCAATGCTAATAAAGAGACAACGCAAGGGGTAGGTTAGATGGGATCAGTCTGGGTAGTAATCAGGATCAGGTATGATATCAGGAATCAATAAATTAATGTCAAGATCGCTTGTTATGAGATTGAAATAGAATCTTACCGGCTGATATGAAGTCAGGCAACGTAATGATCCTTATTACAAGGGGCCCAGCGACAGAGTCGCTCTACTGGGAGGCGTCGCAATGACTGCGGTCGTGACGGTGCCGAGGTATTGTTGATAACATAATTCATACAGGTCATTGAACCAGTCATGCTGCTGTGACTATACAAGCTGCTGTTCGACAAAGCTGAATACCTTTGTGTAAAAATTACACACGGTTACCATTTTTGTTTGCATCAGAATATGAGTATAATTCCGTAAACACATAGTTTTTGCCGTTACCACAGAAATTCGCACATGCGCTCTTGATAATTCAGTATTTGGAGTATACGCGAAGAAAACTACGAGAAAAACAAAAATAGACTTTTAGACTTTGGACTTTTTTATTTTTACACTGTTTAGGGCTACCTGAGCCCCATAGCGATACAGTACAAAGTAAATGACAGAATATACAAAGATAAATAATGAGTGAATAATTTAAAACTAATAAAAAGAAAAGATAGTAATCAGTAATGATTAATGATTATAATAATATTGAAAAAATAGGTACCTACCTAAAATAAAGGCAGATGAACAGGGGAAAGAGAGGTTGGGAGGGAGAGGGGGATTAGACAAAAACAAAAAACCAGAGAAGAGAAAAAAGAAAGAAAGGGAAACAAAAGACAAAGAGAGAGAAGGAAAGGTTACTACTGGTTCTCGAAAAACCCAAGAGCAGCCTCGCCATAGGTGCAAACTGAGCGCAGGCTATGGACAGAAGATGGCAAGAAATTCCACATACTCGCCCCCAGGATCTTCATTGAGTTCGAGTAATGCCTATTCTTGGAGTAAATCTGTTGTAAAGTAAGTAATCTAGTGCTTACTCCTCTATGGAAATAGTCGGAAAGGTATTTAGGAATTGTGTACTTCTCACTAAATAAATCACAATTCCAGAACCCAAAATTTGATTGGAATACTCAGAAACATGGCTAGGCTTAAGATTGAACGCATATCGTGTACAGCAGTTGAAGGCAATCACCAGCTTATGATTATTCACAGCACTTAATGAATTTATGAATAGGGGAGCACCATAACTGAATATAGGAATTGCAAGGGCCTTCACCAATCTTGAGGGGTATATATTGAGAGACAATTCAGTGAGTAGGGAGAACCATAAATCTTTCTACCATCCGTGTTCACTTGTTTAGTCTACGTGATATTAGAATCAAAGTATACTCCCAGGTTTTTAACAAGTTACTGTAAGAAATTGGGCAATTATTGAGCATGATTTTTGGTAAAGCAACAGTGTTTAAAGTGGTTGGGGAAAAAATTATGGCTTGAGTTTTGAGGGGATTCAACTGTAAAATGTTGGATTGAGACCATTCGGAGACTCCAATTAAAACGCGATTAGCGGATTCAATGGCGCGAGGAAGGTTGTTTATAGATGATGGAATATAAAATTGAATGTCATCCGCATACTACTGGTAGAAAATTCCATGAAAGCAAGAAAGAATATCATTAGCATACATTGAAAAAAATAGTGGTCCAAGAATTGAGCCTTGAGGAACTGCTTGACTAATTGGACAAATGGTTGATAGAGATCCATTGATTCCAACACGTTGGGCTCTATTACTGAAAAAAGATGCCACCAACTTACATGCAGTTGACGAGAATTTGAAAGAGTTAAGGAGCTTATCTATGAAAAGGGCACGATTTATAGAGCCAAAGGCATCGTGAAAATCAAGTAGGACACCAATGATTACCTGACTTACCAAATACCTCAAGTATATGCTGAGTAACATGTGCTAGAGCCGTCATACAACTATGCCCCTCCTAAATCCCAACTGGAATTGACTAAGCAAGGAGTAATAATTAATATGGGCTGTTATTTGAGATGAAAGAACTGATTCGAAAACTTTACAGGGAATACACAGTAATAAAATAGGTCGAAATTCATCAGTTGAGGTAGGATTAGGGATCTCTCCTATGCGAATGATTACAGCACGCTTCCACTGATCAGGGAACTGAGAGAATGTAATGCAACTGTTGATGATATAAGTTAAAAATGTAAGGATTACCGGTACTAGTAATGTTATAATTTGTAAAGGGAACCCGTCATCTCCAGCAGCTAGTGAGGTAATTGAGAAGAAAGCATTGCTGACCGCCATCTCATTCACACAGCGAAACGAAAACCTATCTTTGAAGGGCATAATCGAAGGACCAAATTTTAGAGGAGCCTGTTTATTTTTGGAAAAATGTCTGTTGAATGCATCAGCAGCAAAGCCTGAAGTGTCACTACAATCATCGTCCTTGAGGCCCAAATCCCAGACATTACGCCATAGAGACTTCATACTTTGAGAGGGAGGCAGTTTATCGAGCTGATGCATCTTCTCTATACACATCTATGATTTACAATCATTCTCATTGTGGTAGGTTTTCATAAAAATGATAGCATATTAGTATGAGGTGGATTATAACATCATTGACAGCTCAATATGTATGTACTCACCTTCTACGAACATCCAGAAGAAGTTGGTGAGGTGGAAGTAGTGGAGGAAAAAAACGAGAAGGATGCATGACGTGTTGTCTGTATTCATGTACATCTGGAAAAAAAATCGAATACAGAAATATGAGTTTCTCAGGTTATTACTCTCTACATAGGGTTCAGGTCAAAATTTTGATAGAAATCATGTTACTGGGATCCCCAAACACAACTATCCACTGTACAAATTCAGTAATTTTTTTTTGTAGTACTAACATGCCCCAACGTTAGCACTAAGAGAACAGAAACTCTTCATATATAAATGATGAGTTATTATAAATGTGTATTATAAATTATAGTGTTATTATATATAAGTATATAAAGTTAATATATAAATAAGTAAATATATAAAGTATTATATATTATATTATTATATTACTGTATCATAAATAAAGTATTATGTCCCAAGAAAGGCCCCCTCCCCCTACAGTTGTCACTCCTCAGAGGTTGACATCCCAAAAAGTTACACTCCAATGCTACTGAACAATTTTGTTTGGAACTAAGAAGCTAAGAACCAGAAATAGAAAATTAATAAATATCTCAGCATCAACAGGTATCCAACTCCTGGTTTCAAGGTTTCCAACTCCCTGCCTGATGTAGTTTAAAGACAAGGGCAACACTTACATCAACATGGTGTTAGGAGGGAAAAAACTGCAAATTATTACACAAAGGTTTATTGTTTCTGTATTAGATAGCCTCCTTCGCAGAATACTGCTCCATAAAATATTACCTATCAAACTGAGTCTATGGTGCATTAAATATAACTGGACGATATGACCTAGCAGAAGTAAATAAATAAATTAACTAAAAAGAATAACTGAAAAAAAAAAAAGTCTTGAGAGTGATTGGGAAGAAAGAATTAAAAATTTATTGTCTCCGCTAGGATGCTAACCGCCGCGCCGCCGATGTATCGCCTGTATGTTAGCAGCGCAGCATTTCCATAAGTTTTCGCACCTGAAAATCCCCTAGAGAAAGCGAATGGTTCAACGTACAGCGTTGCAGATGGTTTTAATAAATTCTTTGGGATTCTATTTATCATGGATAAGCAAAAAATCATAACTGTTACCTTGAAAGTTTTCGAGATCACTATTTTTGAATATGTTAGCCCTCAATTACTACTCTTTAGAGTTGATCAAAAATGATGCCGAATTTGCTGGCACATCCCCTACTGATGCATGATTTTTGAGCCAAATTTCATAAACATTGGTTCAGTAGTTTCAGAGAAAAGCTCTGGATAGCGTACATTGGGCGGACGGATTTTTTTTTTTTTATATTTTTTTATTAGCAGCACCTTCAAACATAAACCAACTAATTATGAGGGGGAGATTTAAAAAAAAAAAAAAAAAAAATCTTTTTGGTCGATTACCAAGGTTCATTATTGGCAATAATGAACCAAAAGATTTAGAAACTAATAAACCAAAAAAGGTTTATGTTCAGGGCTAACATATTCAAAAATAGTGATCTCGAAAACTTTCAAGGAAACAGTTTTGATTTTTTGCTAACTCCAGTTTCGAGTTAGGTTAACATGAGAACAAGTTCATTTGCTTTAGTGTTTTTATAAGCACTATAGTGTTTGTTATAGCTCCCTAGATTAGACACATTTTCTGAGTAACTGCTTCAAACATGATTATTTCAGTTTTATGCATTGATTGTTGTTGTCATTATCAGACAAGATTTTACTCGGTATTTTCAGTTTATTTACAGTGTTTTTACAGTACCCCTAACTTAACTAAAGCTAGAAAACACTCTCCCGAGACACTCCCTCCCTGGTCTCAGTAAAAAAATGCTGATATCTACGGAGGGAATCAAGGATAAGGAAGAAAGAAGAAACGTTTATTAAATTAGAGGTAATTTTTTATTACATTGTATAGAATTGAAATAAACATTACGTATGGTTTACCCTTACAAGTTGTCGGCGATATTGGTTTGTTGTGTTCTTGAAGTAAATTGAATATTATGACACGTGTAGTAGGAAAACTATAAACAGAGCTAAGTAGGTACATAGGTAGAGAGATAAAAAATAAAAAACTGAGAAATAAATTCACGGATTACTTTTGTCTAATGTTCCATGCAAGTTTAGAATACTGCACAATTTTGGTTCATTATTTTCAATAATAAACCATTGTAATCAACCAAAAAAAAAAAATTTCTTCATCTCCCCCCGAAAATTTTTTGGTTTATGTTTCAAGATCCGTAGAGTCCAAAACCCTGCAAATGATTTATTATTTTTGTGTAAGATAGCCCTTCTACGCAGATCATTCGTCTATAATTATTAAACCCGTATGAAATAGATCGAAACATGGCGCATCGTGCCTCCGTGAGGGTTCACACTTTTACTGTTCCAAGACTCCGCAATTTTATGCTTCATAGTAAAGATGTTTAAAAAAAGTTCGATAGGTAAGGAACAATATAGGTTCAGAAACCCATAAGCTGATCGGTGCACCTCCTTACCTCGTAATTGTTACCGAAGAGTCTTAGAGGAGCTCCATCTAAATAACAACACCAGGGGTCGATTAGGAAATTTAGACTTGAAGGCCCCCAAACTGATCTGAGTCTCTCCACACTTTGTAATTGTATTCCAGATCTCCAAAAAGGAGCTACGTTTGATAGTTTCAGCATCATAAGCCAATTAAAAACAAATTAGGCTCAAAAACGCCACAGCTGATCACTGTGAACTGATATTGAATTTATGCTTGATATTATAAAGGAGGTCTATTTCAAATCTCAGATCCGAAGGTTGACATCAATATGGCTGCGTAGATATAGGCACCTGCAGAGGAAACCTCCCCCTTTTTTTTTAAAAAAAAAAGGGAAAATGATGCTTGAAGTAATTTGCGTTTCCAAATGTGTGGTAATGATTTGAGAAAAATGAAATTTGTAGGGTGCAATCTACAGCCTAAACCACAAATTCCCAGAAATCAAAATCTGATGAAAACTAGACCTTGTTGTCGGAGTACACTTTCACGCATGCGCAGGAGTTACTGCAATCATGTTGAAATTAACATGGAATAACCATTATACCTCAACTATGCACCGAATTTGAGCGGGACTGGACGACTATGGCAAAACGGAGTAATGATTTGAGAAGTATGGAATTGATAGTGGACCATTCGCAGCCTAACCTGCACATTCCCAGAAAATTTCTTCAAAATCAGATGAAAACTGTTGAAATTAGGCTCCTTACCTATCGACCTTTTCTTTTAAACATTTTTACTGTGAAGCGAAAAATTGCGAGGTCTTGTTACTGTAAAAATGTGTAATAACTTGCAGCGTTTTTGCCATCCATCCAAATTAAGAAGTTCAATGCCATCCTTTCGTGACAGTCTTGGAAGATTGAATGCTACCATTCAGATTTCGGTGAGTACTTGGCAACTGCAGAGGGAGTGATCAACACTCCTCGTATCTCTCAGTTGCACAAAGTTTTGCGTTCAAAGGGAACATTTTATAAATTTATCACCCAAACTATAATGTAATTAATCACAATAAAGTTATATTTATTTAAAAGACAAAATCCACCCACCTGACTTGTATTTATTTTCTATCCTACATTGCTGTTAAATTATTGCATTAATTCAGTTATACAAACTTATGCATTGAAGTAAGTTTTAATCATTTACGAGAAAATAATCATTCCAGTGTTGAGAAAATTATTAATGAATTCAGACTCATTTTATAATTCAGACTCTGCAATACAGTGCTAAATGTTCCTTGCGGCACCATCATCGCTTTGTAGTGTCGGCTTAACTGACAAACCTCTGAAATAACAATTTGTATCCATCTCAAATAATATATACCTAGGTATATATACATTTTCCAAAAGCTGTATTTCACTTTAACTTTTTCGTGGATTACTACAAAGTTTCTATTCCCTACTGAATGGGGAAATGCTTGCTGAAGACAGCTCGAAGTTTTGATATTTTTAATTAACAACGTTCTCAAAAGACTGTTGCCAACTTTTTCGTAACAAATTCTCCACCCTGTGTACTGTAATATCTTCTTACAAACCACTTTTCAAAGTTGAAGAATTCAAACATCAATAACTATAATGAATATTTCACAGATCTCAACTTTATAGGTGAGCGGATTGGGTGGGAATTCTAAAAAAGTTATATTCGAAACGGATAAACTAATTGGTATTCACAATTTGCAATAACGAAATCACAATCTACCTATTAGAAAATAGTGATATTGGTCCTTCTCTCATAATTAGTTGGTTTACTTTTCGACACACAGAATACATTAAAAAAAAAAAAAAAAAAAAAAAAAAAAAAAAAAAAAAAAAAACCGCTGCAAATCATTACACAAAGGTTTATAATTTCTGCATTAGATAGCCCTTCTACGCCGATCAATTATTTCCGGATGTGAATCTAATCCTTTGACGAATTGGCCGGTCGGATCAGCGATGCACTACAAGAGCAAGAAACCAACATGAGATCTCCTATTCAACCTTTCAAGAAGGTTGACGGGAAGTGACGCAGCTACACGTGTGCACCGGCCGATTGAGTGTTGAGTACTGCTAGGGGTATCGGGCGGCAAGATAGCTATCACCCGCAACGCGCGTCCCACAGAAACCTGCGGCAACCTCGATAACTATCCGCGGTGACGCTAGCTGCAGATAGGTATCAGCGTCCCGTGTGCACCGCACCATTCTCCGCTGTGTATTTCTAGTTATCCAATTGAAAATGACGCGGTGTCCTGCGTCCTTTTGCCGGTCGTGTGCACCGGGGCTTAATGTTGACAGGTCCCCACCATCAGCCCTGGAGAAGGAGTGGGGAGAGGGACATTCTTTCCCAGTCAAGTTATATTATGTTGTAGTCCCGAGATCCTAGAAGTGCCCAGTGAATGAAAAAGCCCTGGTCTCACGTGACGAGTTTAAGAGTCAGTTTTAAGGCCCCACCTATCTAAGGTTATCCCCTTTTCCATCCTGAAGTTGCGTGTAAATAGCGTTGGACTGAGAATCACCACGCCCTGTTCCCAAGCCTGTCGGCTGGAGTCACCGATCATCATACCTCCTGCAAGATCGCCCAGCGTCTACAGTGCGTAATCATAAGCCATTCTTTCCATTGGTCAATGGTTCTAGGTAGACACAACTGTTACTAGAGCCATTGTGTTCAAGTCATCTTTATCTATATTCTCAGGCCGTCCAGCCTCGTAGGCACGTTTTCTTGTGTAACCAGTCACTATAGTGTCAGTTAGTTATTAATGCTTTCAGGTAACTTGGATCGATAACGCCAAGTCACAAAGTCGGTCATCGTGTCTTCTGTCATTAGACACGTTCATTTCCATATAGTCACACTCTTAGTGCGATAGTCACAAAAGTACAAGAATTGACGCAGCTCATGGGTCTGGAGTGAATGTAAAACCTGAGCCCTCGGCAGCGTGGAGCGTGTAAGGGAGAGTTGGTCATTGGGGGGGGAGGATATATATTGTGACCTACATGCATTCTACAGGTCGTCCCCCATTCAATACATACCAACTCCAACTTCTAACCAAGCTGACATTTCAGACATAATTTAAAAAAAAAAAAAAAAAGTTTCAGTCATGCAGCATGATTGTATGAGCAAGTTTTCGTAAATTATTGTATGATATAATGTTAAATTGTTTTAAAATTCGGGTTTTTCGATTTTTTTTTTAAGCAAATTTAAATGAAAAGTAAGTACATTTTTCAGCGTAATTTTGTTCATAAATTTTTGAATGTTCTATTTTATAATTGATCAGCTGCAATATTCTGCTAAAAATATAAATTTAACGATTTTGCCTTTTTTAGTGATTTTTTAGCACATTTTTTGAAATATGACCAATTTAAAGTGCTCAAAAAATGCTGGCCAACGAACTCATCCTTTCTTTTGGAAAGCTTGACTTTTTGGCGTAAGGACGGAATTTTTAGTATCTCAATGCTAAGAAGAGTTATCGTCTGGAATGACACACACACATATACACATATATGAATAAATAAATATCGTCTTTTTGTTTGAAAAGCTTAGTTTTGTGGCGCAAGAACAGTATTTTTATCTCAATCCTGAAGAAAGTTATCGTCTGGAAGGACGCTTAAATAAATAAATAAATAAATAAATAAATAAATAAATAAATAAATAAATAAATAAATAAATAAATAAATAAATAAATAAATAAATAAATAAATAAATAAATAAATAAATAAATAAATAAATAAATAAATAAATAAATAAATAAATAAATAAATAAATAAATAAATAAATAAATAAATAAATAAATAAATAAATAAATAAATAAATAAATAAATAAATAAATAAATAAATAAATAAATAAATAAATAAATAAATAAAGAAATAAATAAATAAATAAATAAATAAATAAATAAATAAATAAATAAATAAATAAATAAATAAATATATATATATATATATATATATATATATATATATATATATATATATATATATATATATATATATATATATATGAAAAAATGCTCTAGGATTTGTTTCAGATTGCCTCGAAACGGATTTCAATGTAGAAATTTTTCAAAAATTTTGATTTTACAATATTCCGAGCCATTGCAATAGCTTCAATTTCTACAAAAATTCGCTTATAGCGACAGTATTGTATTTTGATGGTGAGTGGCGGGGAAGAAGCTTGGCGTTCAAGAGCACCTTCATATCCCCCTCCACCAGCCTCCGTATATACAATAATCAGCCTCAGTGTGATACACGAAATTGTAATAATTACGAAATTGATCAGAACGTGTGTACCTAAAGTTTGGTGTTCTGGATGCTCGCGAGTCGTAATCTCGCATCACAAAAATTAATAAAACATATCCTAAACAAGTCCTTTTAGTCAAACACAGATTAGTGGGGCAAATAGATCAGAATTACGCTTAAAATGATGTTCTGGATTTAGATAGGACTGGTGATGTGGGGGGGGGGGGGGGGTCGACATACAGTTGAACATCTAGTGATGAAGAAAGCCCCCCCCCCCCCCCCCTCATAAATCACCTAGTTCCGTTCCTGGTTCTTGTAATGTACTTTCAGGTGCAAAAAATTTGGCCCACTCTCTAAAATGGAAGATTTTATGAAGTTGCGACAAATATCTTCTTGTTTCCGACTGGGTTACTGTCAGAACTCATTCAGAGGCATTGTTTGTTGTTTTTTGGCCAGACGGATGAAATTGTTTTTATCTCTCAACGAATCGTTTCGAAACGTGATCGTGTTTTATTGCCTCCTACTTTCACGTTATCTTCCACACTGCGATTCTGTTGTTCATCTCTTCCAAAGGCCCTCAGCTGGGGAGCGAGTGTTTTTCTGTACGTTGAGTTGAGTGCATTAAAAAAAAAAAAAAAAAAAAAAAAAAATTTAAGAGAAAAAATAACTTTCTCACCAGAAATGGTCACGCATGCTGTACCTAGCTCTCATTAATGATGGAAGGTCACTGAGATATGCTGCTCAAATGCTAGGACGGCCTTATGAAACCATTCGTGCCACTGTTAGACGTTTTCGAGAGACGGGATCATACTCTAGAAGGCAGGGTTCTAGCCACCCATGAGAAAAAAAAAAAAAAAAAAAAAAAAAAAAAAAAAAAAAAAAAAACAGCCGCTCAAGACAGGTACTTGTACATCTTTGTCATATGAAATAGACGATTACTGCTTCACAAGGTCGTAACTGACTTGAAAATGCAACGGGGTTGGATTTAGGTGTTTGGACAGTTCGGAGACGATGGTGGGATCGGTATTTGTCTGCCAGAAGACCCGCCCGCGTTCCAAGTTTAACCCGTTAGCACAGGATGTTGCAACTTCAGTTTGCTCGAAATCACAGTGCTTGGAAACTTGAATAGTGGAGGGATGTCATGTTCACCGAAAAGTCTAGGTTCAGCCAGCGGGGCTCAGATGGTCGTGAAAGAGATTGGAGAAGGTCTGGAGAAAGGTTTGTTCCTGCCACAATGACTGGAAGAGAGGGCTCACCGTCCAAGCATTCCAGAGGCATATCTCAGTGACCTTCCAACATTAATGGGAGCTACAGCTTGTGCGACCGTTTCCGGTAGGAAAGACATTTTTTTTTTCTTAAAGTGATTATTTTGGATAGAATGCACTAAATGTACAGAAAAACACTCGCCCCTCAGCTGAGGACTACCGTGCAAGGGATGAACAACATAATCGCAGTTTGGAAGATAACGTGAAAGTGGGGCGCAATGAAACACGATCACTTCTCGACACGATTCCCTATGGTTGAGAGATCAAAAAAATGTCATCCGCCTGGCTAAAAAACAACAAACAATGCCTCTGACTGAGTTCAGACAGTAACTCAGTCGAAAACAAGAGAATATTAGTCGCAACTTCATAAAATCTTCCTTTTGGAGAGTGGGCCAAATTTTTTGCACCTGATTGTAGTTGAAGAAGTGGGAAGTTGGCAGCATTTATGTGATGCGACATGTAATACATTTAGAAATTACCAGTGAATGGTGAACAATTTTTATGAGGTGGAAAACGAGAAACTTAAAACTCCCTATCGACGATTGGGTGCGTGAAAAGCATTGCAAAGAAGAATGGGATCAAATTTTTTTTCCTAGATAAAGTGATAATTTTTATCCCCTGACGAATTTTTGTTCGTAGATACCGTGTCAATATTTTGTTACATTCCCGCGAGTTATGATAGATGCTAAATCGTTCTACAACTCGCGTAACGTTGGGTACTTTGTGATGTTTAGGGACGTTAGGTCATGGTTAAAGCATGTTCTATGCCAATATAATTTGGCAGCTTGTACTCAATGCTCTTCGAAATACTATTCTCTGTATACATTTCCGAAATTAGTTTAAGAATAGCAATGAAATGATTAGAGGTCAAAACTAACTCACCTGAACTCCTGCGTTGATGATCCACATTGCATCAGCAAGAATATAAGTACACATAAGGTTGATGTGTATGGTATTCCGAAGACACCGCAAATCTCTGTAACAAAACAAGATGAGATGAAACATATGGTTCAAGGCTATATATAACATTTATATTCAACTAGCTGTGCTCTCTAGCTTCGCTCACTCGTTCAAGGCATGAATGTAGATCACAATGTACTATCACATGAAACACAAATAAATTGTGTCAGTACGGCTAGGAAATACTATCTACAAATATATCGACCACACCCAGGGAGGTTTTGTTCCAACCTCCGGCATCTAAAGTTGAATAGAAACAAAATTAGCTGACCAGATCAACGAATAATCAATGGTTTATACATTTCGAGAGGTTTTCTAAACTGTAATTATACTGAACCACATCCAGAGATGCCCCTGGTTCCAAATTTCCGAGTGTCAAGTTACATGGATAGAAACAAAAGTTTCAGTCATGCAGCATGGTCGTATGAGCGAATATTCTTGTATTATATTACCTACGTTAAAATGTTTGAAAATTTAAGCTTTTCAAGTGCAAAGAAAATTTTAATCATTATTTTCACGGCTAAAAACGTATTCTAAATAGTAATTTGCAATTCAAAGAGAGATTTTCGATTTTTCGATTTTTTGTAAAGTTTTTATCCACTCTATAGCAAATTTGAAAATTTTAGTTCATTTTTCAGCATAATTGTGACACATGAATTGTTTCTACAAAAATTCGCTAAAATTAGCTGCAGCGCTCACTCTGCTGATTAGGGTGATTCATAAAGTTTGTTGAGCGTCGTAGGTACATGATCGACCTGTGGGGGACTTCGTCTGATTGTGGGCTAGTTTTGGTTTATTATTTTCAATAATGAACTTTTGTAACCGACCAAAATTTTGTTTAACCCCCCTGAAAATTTTTTGGTTTACGTTTCAAGAAGCGTAGAATCCAAAACTCGAATAAAAAAATCCGTCCGTCCGCCGTCGGCGGCTTTTTTCCAAAATTGATAAACCAAACTTCATGAAACTTGCGTTAAAAATCACATTTGGAGTCAAGATGGTCCTAGAAGCTTGGCATCAATTTGTGTCAACCCTAAAGGGTAGCATCAAAGGGCTAAACATTCAAAAATCGAGATCTCAAAAAATTTCTAGGAAACAGTAATCGTTTTTTGCTTGTCAATGATAGATATGATTCCGAAGAATCGATTAAAACCATCCGAAACGCTGTACGTTAATCGGTTCGTTTCCCTAAGGGCTCGAACATCGAAAAACACCTTCGAATTTCTAAAGGCGATTTTTAATGCGCTGCTAGCGGATCTATTGAATAGCCGATCAAGCTCTTAATTCCATCAAAGACCGCTAGATAGTAATACTGGAATGCATAAAAATTGCCATGTAAATACCAGCTGATATAATGCCAATATTGGAATTATCAGGTGATTTAGTTCCAATCGAATTTATTCTAAAGTTGCGAAATCGAGTTTATTGTCATTTGTCCGTGCGGTGAGGTACGCAAAAAACACTTCAGGAATGGGACACTCACATCCGGTTTAAAAAATATGATTTTTCATACTCGTGGAAATTTCATGTTCAGGCAGGTTTATCACGAAATGAATCCTATTAAAAAATTTTGGTTTGGCATTGGGTAGGAAGGAAACGGGATCCTTTACACTCCTCCTCTTGAAACAAACTTATTTGATGATTAAGTATGACAAATGTGGACGGGAAGCAGTATTGGGTTCTAATCCAGGAAATGTCAATTGGGAAACCTCAATGCTTCCTTCGTGAATGTACTACTGAATTAGTTTTACTGGCAGAGGACTTATGCTTCTTAACAAATAGATGCATTGGCGATTGGGAGAATAACAATAAAGAAATTAAAACAGGATAAATTTTCAAATAATCTAATTCAGGAAATGTCATCTGAAACATTCATTGGGCTACTAACCCTGAATCAAAGACCAGGAAGGATAATTTGCGCAACTTTGGAGACATGGAAAGATTTTGCCCTCATTCAGGGCCGCCACATCTCCAAGTCGGGCCCGGGACCAGATTCTGGCAACGGGCCTCCCCCCCTTATTTTTTGTTACGCCACTTTTACTAGAGATGGCTATGATAATTGAAAAAAAAAAAAAAAAAAAAAAAAAAAAAAAAAAAAAAAAAAAAACTATTAAACCTTCTCTAACCAAACGAAAAATCATTTATACTTCCTATCAAGGTTCAGTGTTCGAATAAGAACACTAGAGGGGCTGAACTCTTACTACTTCACTACGTTTTATTCAACATTTAATCAAAAGTAAAGTGTAACTTAAGAATTGAAAATTCAAGCATTCATACTCTAGTAATTACCAACCAATTACAAAACCATAAAAATGCCATAAATTACCTTGAAACAAAAATTATATATCCAATCAGTCATAGGATTTTCATTTTAACTACTTTAAATACAATTGTTTGTGAATAGAGGGCGAATTCAGAGAAGTTCCAATTTACTCATTCCTCAATTGGACGATTGTGGCAGAAATTATGATTGACTAAATTTCATATAATCATTTATCAACACATACAATTTACTTTATTTTAATGTTATGGACGGATTAAAAAGGAATGTCTCTGTATACAAGATGGCTGAAGGAATGAATTGAAACAATGATTATGTTTGAAAGAATACAATTATTAATTTTGGAAAAAATAAATAAAAATCTACAAAAATACAATTGTTTTATTACAGTTTATCTACTTGTAATGAAGCTATGCAGTAAAGAATTAGATTTATAACAACAAAAGATACAAGAATTATTTAGTGAAAAACTATCAAAAATATGAATTAGTAAAATGAGAAATCTGTTTTGTTGAGTTACAATAGCATTCTGTAATTGTAATTATAATTGTGGAAAACGTTTTAAATATATAAAACTGTAATAGGCTATAATTTCATATTTTATAAAATGAAACAGTTTAAAACTAATGAAGTGAAGTGAAGAAAAGTGTATTTGCATTTGAAAAATACAAGACAAAACACTTAAAACTTTCGTGCCTTTTTAAGTGAAAATTCTTTAATAACCTTAGAAAAGTCAAGTTTGGATGCTAACTTGTGCTTAATGCTGAGAATGGCAAGGGAATACAACCTTTCTTGGCAAAAGGATGCTCTCTCCCAAGTCTTCAGGTCGAGTGCCTACTGGTAAAGACGGTATTGGTAAAGAGTAATATTTTGGGCCATAGCAATCATCGCAACTGTTTAAGAGAAACAGTCTGGTGTAGCAAATCAAATGTAATCTGATCAGGGCCCGTCAAGTGTAATACACTGCGTTTTATGTAGGCCTAAAAATTATAAAATACTTTATTTACTAAACACAGGACCGGACCGGGCCCCCCCTGGGCCCGGGGCAACAATACCCACTTGCCCCCCCCCCCCCCCATGTGGCGGCCCTGCCCTCATTGAGGACTTAGTAAAAAGTTGTCCTCTTTGGGAACTTCAAGTAATAAATTCTCATTTTTGGAGACTTTTGGTATAATGGGAACAATGCCTTGGAAATATAAACGTGGGATTATAACCCACAAAATGAAATAATAAAGCAGAGGCGCCTGAAATCAATTAGGTGAAAATAATAGTAATTGAAAGAGGAAAGGAAATATTGAAAATTAAGTAGTCTTAATAGACTAAGGTAAGTATATAATATAATAATCTTTCAGGAAACCTTCGGGAGCCATGTTCAATAGTGGACTGAATTACCGAGGAAGAGTATTCAGAAAGCAACCCAAAAACACACTCTAGCCACAATGTGACAATCATAGATTACTACATCCAGAGGATACCCTAAAAGCATAAAAGCTCCCGGTTTATCCTAGGAGGCGGCAATTGCAAGAAACGAGAAGGACTCATTCCAACCTCAATCACTATTAAGTAAATGGAGCTGCCACTACTCTACCATTTTAATGTAGAACCGATGCCTGTGATAGGGCCGATGGACTTAGGCCCTTTGTCCTAAGTCGTATTTTATCATAGTCACCTAATTTCAAACGTAGTTATTGTTTTATTGAGAAAGGGCTGCATTTTCAAATCGAAACGTGAACACTACTAAGGAATAAAATCATACAGATAATTAGGGTTTCTTGATCGAAGGCATTCAAAAGTTGCCTTGTCATTTTCAAGGCACGATTCCTTCAGTACTTCAGTACTTTCGGCTTAATGCCAACTTACCATTTACTACACGAACTCTTGATTCGACATAATTTACCAATGATCCCAGTCTTTCGGAGTTTCGAATAATTCTGAACGTATTTTCTCATAAAAAATTTGAGGTAAATCTTAGGCGACGAGAACCGGAAGGCGGGAACCAATAAGACGATGGAAGCATATCGCTGTTCACACCCTCCCAGTCCCCCTTTTTCTTGCCGTAAATCACGTCAGCACGTATTAAATCAACAGGTGAGCGTGCCCAAACATTACGCCGAGGCTTTGTTAGTCGTTCCCCCGCATATCATTATTTACAACAAAAAATATGGTTCTGTGTGAGCAACTCCTCCAGAATATCCTTGCATCGTTAATCATTATCATCTCTCCCCACACCATAATTCCTGCGGAGTGTAGGATGTGAGTAGTATATTATTTTGCATTCGTGTTGGGCTTCCCTAACATTGATCTAATGAAAATCAAAACTCCAATGAATCCTAAAATATTATTTTCCATTCGATTATCGAGTTAAGTTGAAAGAAGGCACTTACGATTTAATAATATGGTGCCTTAATCCCTTCGTTCCACCATACTGTGCTAAGCGACTCTCGGCAATCTTGAAGCGCGGGCTTGAGAAAAGTTTCGTGTACATCTGGACTTTTTTCCCCAATGTAACTTTTTGAAATGAATTAAACCATTTGTAGGTTGTACCATTATGCCAAGTAAGTCAACTATCGAATTTTGAATGTTTATTCTACGCAGATCAGTGGGCCTATCTCTTCAATTTGTACCTATGCACCTACCAAAACATCTTTGTGGATCCCTCCAACACCTGGTGAAAATTGAAATGCTTTTTACTATGATTTTGCACTGATAACCCGTTTAAATTAGTTAGCATTATAATTCAGATGCAATGAAATCTATATGTGAATCCATACATCAAGAAAAGTATGCCAAGTTGGGTGGCACATAGGTTCCTCGTATCCGTAACGCGAATATATAAAATGTCTTACATAAACTTGAAAGATTCCTTAGTGGTTTCGAATGATTGGAGGGAATAGTAAAAGAAGTTGGATCGTGAAATGCCAAAATCAGCCAAAAAATCCAAAGACTTCGCGCTCCGCGAAAACATCAGTAAGTCGACAGATTCGTTGACGGTCCAATCTAAAACGAGAAACTATTGAATTATATAAAGAAAAAGACACCGTGCAGATTTTTCGATGAATATAACGAAGAACGCTGCAAATTATTACACAAAGGTGTATTATTTCTGTATTAGATTGCCCTTCTATGCAGAACACTGGGCCATAATTATTAAACCCCGTTTATACCAAGTATATTTATTATCGAAACTGGGGCTTCAAGCTCCGCAAAAAGTATCACTGCAATACACCACCAGGACCCCACAATTTTACGCCTTGTAGTAAAGTTGAGTCATCAGCTTTATCATGTAGTAAACTAAGTCATCTTCCCATCAAGTAAAAGACACTGCATATTGTTTTGAAACACTATGCTAGTTCTTTGCACATGTATTACAATTAATATATTTCAGTTGGTTGATTAGAGAAAATAGCCGTTCAAGTACAGCGTTGCGGGTGACGATTCTTTGGGATTATATTTATCAATGACAAGCAAAACATGGATAAATTAATATACTTCAATTGATCATAAATACACATTCGCCCCTTTAAACATAACGAGAGCTGAAATCTAAGTATAATAGTAGATACAAATCACAGGTATAAATCTACATCGATTGAGGCATCCACGAATTGAAATTAATGAGATAAAATAAGACACCTAACTAAGATTAACTGATCATCTATAGGTGACAAAAGTTACTATAAACTCAATAAAAAAAAAAAAAAAAAAAAAACACCTTTGTGTAAAGAGAAACATCTTGCAAGTCACCAGGAAGAAAAAAT
Source organism: Adelphocoris suturalis (assembly GCA_030762985.1). Classification (NCBI taxonomy): domain Eukaryota; kingdom Metazoa; phylum Arthropoda; class Insecta; order Hemiptera; family Miridae; genus Adelphocoris; species Adelphocoris suturalis. The sequence continues at coordinate 24,534,619 of CM061040.1, read as the reverse complement.
TTGTGATGCCTGCCACCAACTTCAGCTCTCGAGTGGGACACGTTATAGGTTGAGACACTGAATCACCTGTGTTATCGAGATTAGAAGCGCATCATCTTCTCGTGCCTGAAAGGAAATAAGGAAGTTTTTCCGACGACGTTTTTGGCTCTAGACCTCATAGCAAACCAATGGTTCAACCTACAGCGTTGCAGATAGTTCTAATCGGTTCTTTGGTATTCAGTTTATCAATGACAAGCAAAAAATCATCACTGTTACTCAGAAAGTTTTTGAGATCTAGATTTTTGTATATGTTGGCCCTCAATTACTAAACTTTAGCGTTGATCAAAACTGATGCAGGTGTTACTGGCACATCCCCGGCCGATGAATGATTTTTAAGCCAAATTTCTTAAAGTTTGGTCAGATACTTTTGAGAAAAGCTTCGGACGGCGAACGGCGTACGTCGGTCGGACGGACGGATTTTTTTAAATTCGATTTTTGGATTCTACGCATCTTGAAACGTACACCAACAAACTTTGAGGGGGGGGGGGGGGGTTGAACAATTTTTCATGGTCGATTACAAAGGGTTATTATTGAAAATAATAAACGAAAAGAAGACCCAGCTGTTCTTTCTCGCAATCACTTCCACAGGCCCTCAACTGGCTGTGTACCCAATTTCAGAACTGAAGACTGTACAGGAAAGAAGTTATAGATCACCCAACTTCCTCCTGTCTTTGTACCAGATTTTAAGGCTCTAGGATTTACAGGAGAGAAGTTAACTTTATCGCTTACATAGCTGATATCTGACTTCCTTGCAATCACTTCCACATGTCCCCAAAAGAATATATGTACTAGATTTCAAGGTTCTGGTAATCTCTCAAACTTTAATCTGACGAGAAATATCTATTTGTGACGGTTTTACGTAATGGAATTTTTGTCACATATTTGACACTTTATGCCTTGCTTATGTCTGCCGACTACGAAAGGGACTGGTGAAATGATGCTTTATAGATGTTTGTTTGCGATGAGCGAAAGGTACCAGTGGGACTGATGATGTTCTTGGAACCATGTACAGCCTAAACCGTACACTCCCCGAGAATTTAGTCGAAAGCGGATGACAACTGTAGAAACCTTACTTGTTACAAGGATTTGAAGTTAGCGCGTGCGTAGCAGCTACCAATGAGACGTCGTGATGAAACTAATACATTGTAATCATATCGCCATTTCACAAATACCTTCCAAATTTTAGAGAGTTCGGATGAATGTCTTGAAAAAATAACAAGGCGCACTACAATTTAATATATGGGTTTTGGGTGGAAGGGCGTAAGCCAGTTGATCAAGGGAGGCCAAAAATCTGGAGGAGGATATTGAAATAGTTAACTGCTTTTCAAAATAAAATTTGCAGCGTTTAGTTTGTTATCAGTGAGATAAATTAGAAGCGTACGATGAATTAAAGAGTCATTCCAGTCATCAGAAGGCAAAGTCTGGATGTTCATTTTATAGCATCAGAATGAATGAATTATGGGAATGTTAAGCGAAAGAGGGCTTTAATGCGTTTCGGAACAACTGATGTGCGACGAGTAGGTAGTCATAGTAATAACCTTCACTTTTCCCCGTGGTAGGAGAAGATGCCCAATGTAGACCCATATAATTCAGCCATTCGCAGGATATACGATACGAACCAAAAGGCCTTAGCGGCTGGTCCCAACAGCGAATTGCGGTCGAGAAAGGATGATATACTTCGGTGAGCTGTGTATTCAAGAGTCATTCATCTCGAAACGGGAGAGTTTGAAGAGAACGCAGGGCGGGGAAACGGCTATAAAACATCTAGAAATACCCCAGACAGCGCAGAGGGGAAACAGAGGGATATGCATCACTCCAGCTTCCAGAGACTGCCATATCAAGCAACGAGTCGGTAAAAGAGGTGGGCTTTTGAAGACAACAAATCATAAGAATATCTCCCAAGCCTCTTTTCCTGCAGTTCAGAGGAAACTTCGCGGGAGGTAGAGTTTGGGGAGGGGGGTAGGGGCTGGGAATCATCACGCTCCTCATAGTGGATGGCACTTGAACCGAGAAGAGCTCACTTCGAGCTTATTTCTAAATGCTTCCAGCTGTTGCCTAACTATAACATAGATGTCTTTTTAACAGTTCTGCTGAATGGTGTCACTGGGCACTTCCAAAAAGCAGCAATATGTGAGGTATGGGTTGAAATGGGCCCTACGGAAGAATTAATGTTCCTCAGTCATCCGGTTCCACCGCTGATATGAAGTGGTTGAAGAAATGGGGGGAGGGGGGGGGGGATATTTGCGTAACCATAACTCATTTTCACGAAAAAATGTTTTTAGTTACTGGAAAACGTCGACTTTGGGGGTTTTTGGGGTGGGAAATCCGAAAACGAGGTCGAATAAAATGCAAAATGAGAAAGTACAGAATTGAAATTTGGTGAATGAATGATTTACATAACAACTTATGGTTTTGAACCCAGAAGAAAGAAATGTACGAGCAGATGAGAGAATTTATAAATAGAAATTAAAGAGAGTAGTAAGTAGAAGTGAGAAAATGTCATATGAATATTTTGTCCTTTGTAATAACTCAACTACGCCACGACATCTGGTGTCCAGAGCACATATTCATAAATTTCTTATGTTATTTATAGCTCAAAGGAAGATTTCCGACGAAGTCGGACCAATGCTGACTCTACTTCTCCTTTGTAAAGGTCTAGTAAAATATTAAAAACGATCCACCGGCATGAGTTTATTAAAGAAATCAACAATGTTGTAATATGCGTCTTACTTATTTATTTTATGTTATAATGCACTGTAAAGCTGTGAAAAGGTACCTACCTGCTATTATTTCAAATAGAGAAGGCAAAGGATCTAATTCTAAAGTATCGTTTTATTTGACACGGTAGATAGAAAATTTATTGAACGAATTCGATTTATTGGGGAACAGTGATTTTGTGAGAAATCGTACCACCTTTTAAGTTAAATAACAAGTGAACTTAATTAATTTTAGTTGATTTCAGAGGAGGAAACTAGAGTGATTCTAAACTAAAGCGTTCCGTTCCTTGAAAAAACCTGGATTCCATTTAGCGGTGTTGCAAATTTCCGCTACAGCTCTATTCTTGACTCACAAGATAAGCTCCATTCTCTACTCTTCGCCCACCTTCAGTCAATCTAATTCTATGCTATCCTCACAATATGACTGTCGGCTGAACACTCAAGCCCCAAAGTAGAGGCTATTTTTAGGACGCCCCAATGAAGCTACGTCATATAAAAAAGATTTCGTAAATACATAAGAGACAACCTTGGGGATGGTCGAAAGAATTGCGGAGATTACATGCACATCCCGGGCCAACGGTTTAAACTTTTAGTGAATTTTCGTATAAAATAAAGCAATGGTCGGAAAATTTTAAAATCAAAATTTTTGAAACATTTCTTCATTGAAATCCGTTTTGAGGCATCCTGAAACGAATCCTAGAGTTAAACGCTTCTTTACATTATATATATTAAATTTAATAGAAATTTCACATAAAGAAAGAGAAAAGAATGTTTTGATATTTCGATTAAAATCATTGTCAAAGTTAGAAGAATAAATAATGGTTTTTTGAATTCAGGGACCTGGGGTAGTATCATGGAAGCGAGTAACAACGTTAACATGTATGGCTTCGATACTAATAATGTTGTATGAGTCAATCGTTTAGGTTGAGGCCAGGAGGCTGCATGGATCCCAATACCCATCTATGAGCCCGTTCAGATTGCTGCAATAATCTGTCGTTAATAGGCTGTGGCATCTTCTTCAATACCTTCACCCCGAAGCATTCGTTGAATGTGACTAATGACAATTCCACATTCTTTGCGCCTTGGACGTTCACACTGATGCAATTCTCGCTGCTGCGGTTCTGGAGGCTGAACTCGTGGGTGTTTGTGTGACAGAATGCCCCCTAGATTTTGTCCCTGTCGGTATGTCACTTGGGGCATGTCTTTAAACAAATCACGAGTCAGGGGACTGGAGGTCAGAATTGGTTGCAGTTCCCGAAGGATCCCATTTATCTTCTGAATCCCGAAGAAGAATGTAGTTACCAGCGGGACTCTGTCAGATGACGGTCGTGTCCTTCGTTGATAATTGACATGAGTTGGTTCCATTCTATCACTGACAATTTGTCTTGGGTATCCTCTCTGAACCAACTTTTTCCAACCAGTGACAAGTAATCTTCCAGTGTTTCGCGATTGCTGCATATTTCGTGGCCTCTAATGAACAAAGTCCTTGAGATCGGTCTTTTTGTGTGTGGGGGATGGCAACTGTCATAATGGAGATATAACTGCTTATTTGTGGGCTTTACATGTACACTCGTTGAGAGGCTTCCATTTACCAATGAAATGTCCACTTCTAGGAATGTAGCCATTTGCCTCGAATACGACCACGTGAATGTGACTGAGAACCGGGAATTAAGATCTCTGAGAAACAACTCGAGTTCCTCTTCACCATGTGGCCATATGAGGAAAATATCGTCGATAAATCGCTTCCACAATAACGGGGCTTTTTCTCTAGACGCGAGGAATTTGTTCTCCAAATCTGCCATAAACAAAGTCGCATATGAAGGCGCCATCCTAGTCCCCATTGCCGTCCCTCTCTTCTGAAGGTAGAATTGGCCAGCAAATTTAAAAGCATTCATCGTGAGAACACAATCTGCAAGTTTTATAAGGAAGTTTGAGGACGGAACTCGTGGTTCAGAACGCTCCTCTAGAAAGCTGGAGAGAGAATTCAATCCTTCGCTGTAAGGGATTTCCGTGTACAAGGAATTCACGTCTATGGTGGCCAAAATGACATTTTCTGGGACTCTTGTTTCTCTCAGTATGGTCAGAAAGTGCTGTGTGTCCTTGACGAAAAATGGCTGGCTCCAAAGCCAAAGCCAATGCTAGCCACAATCGGACCTTGAGATGGTAGAATTTAAATTATATTAGTGCTACTAAAAGTAGTGATCACAACAAACACTTTTGCACAATCACAAGAAATCCGTTACAAATGTGTAGGCTATATGGGAAAGTTTACTTATGGGTCGTGGTTATTTGTACTGTTACATAGTTGGTATTTGCTGTATGGATGAATGAACTTATTTGCCTGATGTAAACTACCTAATTAATGGGAGATGAGGATATTATGTATTATTGTTATTATGATGAGGATATTATTTTATATAACTGCTATGAATGATAATTGGGAGGGGCTGATTAATACAATTATTCTTGTGTAATCAACTTATCAAAACAGAACTTAGCTGAAATTTGAAATGAAGCTCCTACGGTACATGTAGAATACAATTATTACAGTAAGGAGGGATTCTGATCAGCTGTTTGACATTTGATGCTAATTTCTTTCCTGATCGACTTACTTTCCTGAAATTTAGATGAAGCTCGTTTGGTAGACCTGAGGCAAACCCCTCTCATTTTGTCTAAAAGCGTTAAATTGTGAGGTCCTGGAGCTGTAAAGGTGTAAACCCTTATTTGGAAGATGCAAAGTGCCAAGCATATATGATAATAATTTACGGGGTTTAATAATATCATAGACAAACGATCTGCGTAGAAGAACTACCTAATAGAAAAATGATAAACCGTTGTTTAATCATTTACTTTTTTGTTTTATTTTTTGTCTGAAATCCAGATGATATTAGTCTTCCAATCTCACCCCTTAGTGTCGCCTTGAGCTACACAATTTTAATCAGATTCTCCCGGTTCACAATTCAATTTAATCGATTCGGGAACGGGTTCTACATTGCATGTGACTTCTATCGATTGCGGTAGAATTGAGTTCTTCCCCTACCACTAGACTTGACCAACAAAACCACATTTTGCTCGGCAATGAACAGCGTTGGAACCCGGCTCGTGAACACCAGGTCATTTCATTATTCAGGTCATCACAGAGTATTTCCTCTATTACCCCACTGGGAAATTATGATTAAAAAAAAAAAAAAAAAAATCATGAAACTTATTGGGAGCATGCCTTAACAAGATTCTAGCGAAGAAAGAGTCCCCGATGGATATTCGGATATATATTAGGTATATTCCTCAACGCTGCATGCGGCATTCGAACTTGCAGAAACTTAGGAGCTTTCGTGGACTTCAACTTCCATAATTTTAACCTCATCCTGTCTTGAGGTGTATCGCGAAATGCAAACAGAGGCACAAGTCTAAATATATAATCGTTTCAACCACTATACAATTACTTGGAGGTGGCGTCTGTTACGAGAAGGGTATTGTTTTGAATGAAATAGAGTGGCAATGAAACTTTGCAAAGAGCGAACCTTGATCCCTCCCAAGTTGCAGTAAATTAACCAAGTTCGGGGAGCCATTGCCAGTACTTGAGAGGTTGTAATTGTCTGAGTTTGGTTTCACGACTTCCAGGCCGCTAAAACCAGTTAGAGGGCGTTAGTTCATGGTCCACAAAGTACTTATCCCGAAGTTACTGAAGCGGTATGAAGAAAAACATTTACATCACTATAGATATGCCGAAGAGGTAAATAGCTCTGATTTCATTCTACTATTGAATTACAGATGGTTGAGGTGAAACCAACACGAATCCCCGTTCAGGATATGTTTCCAGAACTTGAAACGAATAAACTTAAGCCATTCAGAAAAACATCTACTCATATCTAGCTATTACTATATGGTATATGCTCAAGTGCTATGTAAATAGACATAATCGTCAGACTATACTTTGATGCTTCAATAGCCAAATGAGCACCAAGGAATGTGAGCTTTGGAATTTAATTTTTCTCTTGTAAACTATGTAAACCTACTCTTGTGTACCTACCACCAAAACAACCATTTTAAATAAACCATGTTGAGAACGAGCTGAAATATATTGAATTCATACCATATTTTATAAATATGTACAAGATGGTTGATAACTAACACATTGATTGTATTAACATATTTCCCGAGGAAGATTTATAGTAAAGATACGGCTTTTACAAAAAAAATGTCTCCTAAACGGCCCTGTGGTCCGGAGATGTGTAGAAAGTCATTTTGAATTTATCAGATGGGGCTCCAAAAGCTGAAGACGTTTCAGTGATGCATCACTGTTTCAGTGAATACGTGACCAAATGAGCAAATTTTAGTAGGTAATTCTTGGAATTATAATTATTTTAAAATGTACTAAAAATTGAGCACATTTGCGCACAGAAACTTTCAATTTCATAAGTTTCACAACTTGTCCCACAAAAATATAGGTAAGCACACTGGTATGAACATATTTTTGAGTCATGTTGCCGAATCTGAACATTCAAATGTCGGCAGTCAAATTCGGTACCTCGGGTGGATTTCTGATTCCAATATGCGTACTCGCCAAAGCATGCTCAAAAGTCGCTTTGCAATTCAGTTGGACTTCTGAAGTGAGAAAGGTTGTTCGTACAATGTTCCGCGCGGTCTCATTCAATTTTGAACTGATTTCCTTATAAATCAAACCGGAAATCTATTCTTTTAATTTAAAAAGTCCCAAGATCTCGTTTTTTTTTTTTTAATTTTCGTTATTTTTAAGGCCAGATATTTTTAGGAGGCCCCCATCAGCTGGTTGCCTTGGGCTCCGAAAAGGGCGGGAACTGTTATTTGCCGCACGATGGTGACGTTCTCACGTGCGAACCATTGAACTTTCCAATGATCCCGAAGACAATAATACTCTTACAGTTATTTCATGCCCTTCATTATACAAACTATTTATATCACTCGAGATTTAATTATTAAAAGACCATCATACATAGGTTTATTGCGTCAATCTTGGACAGCAGGCTTATTGTAAGTGGCAGAGAGTTTCAGCGGATTGCAGCAACAAAGGGAAGGTAATGTTGCTTGAATGGTTTGATACGTCCTCGTTACTTGCTGAGTCTCTTTGTCATGCAAATTAGGCGCGGGGAGAGATGATAATAACCACCTTCCCCCGTACCCCTCTCCTTCGCGGTCAGTCGGGATCTTATCCTTCAATCTCCTCCATTCTCAGAGGGGATTTAACCACCTATGATTATTTCAGCTGTCATGACAACGCTTACTATTGTGAAACCTGCTGAAGAAGTCATCACTGATATGATTGATACAAACATTACTCTCAACCATCGACCTCATGCTTGATCACTCGACTACTATTAGTTCGAATTAATAATACACCATTTTATTGGGAGAAAAATATGATAACCCTACACGAATGTTTTCTTATTCCTGATACCTACTGATTACGCTCACCTCAGATCTGTCAACGGGTAAAATATGTTTTCTCTCAGCTAACTATTTCCCTCCCACAAATAGATTATTTTGATGTTCAACTAATCTCCTAATCATTAATTTAAAACACTTATCAATAGTTATGAGAATTGGACTGAAAACTGCGATCCAAAAACCCATTAGGCAACAACACAATGTTAATATCAACCAGTTTTCAGATTTACATTAGGTGCTTTAAAAAACCCTCTAAATGGACATATTTATTATTTATACGAATAATATAAAGTACGATGGAAAATAAATAGACTAAGCCATATTTGGGTTTAAAATTCCAACTAAATATGTATTATGTAGCTTGGGAAACAAGAGGAAAACAAGTAATGCAAGAGAGACCTCAAGAAGCAGCACAGCTTTCATTGTTTTAATGTCATTTTTCCACCATGATGTGACATTTCAATCACTCGGTTGAATAACTCTAAGTCTTCTCTCATATTTTTCCTTTTAAAAATGAATTAAACGCTCGCACACACAGAGGACAACTGGCAGCATGTTGATTTACTAGTGCCCGTGTTGAAGGGTATTTGCCAGTAGTTGAAAAATATGATCTTTCTAACATTGGAGTCTCCATGAGTTACTTTCCCGAGCAAGGAGAACCAATTGAGTAATACCACAAAGAGTTTTTTCTTCTTTCTTACGTAGGCAGGTAAGGAAATCTTAAGGGGTAATCGGATCTCGTTAGATACCCGTTATAAGGGACCGCACTCCGGGTTATGTGGGATTCAAACGCAACTAAAACCTCACATTGCTTTTCCCATATTGCAACTTAGCCTGGAACTTTTTAACACTACATCAGGCCGTCCTTGAGAAATGTCTTCAATCCTCTCGGTCCATTCGCTTCCTCCTGTGCATCTACCGTTACAAGATAATATTTTTCTGGAGGATGTCTTCAACGTAGACAGCTTCAGAAGTTCAATATCGATCTCGTTCATGCATTTGGCTACCACCTCCGGTGTCACATCTTGAGGTGCCACTTCCTGGGCAACCTGCTGCCTTTTTCTTATTGTAGTCCATCGCTTGCATACGAAACAATTTTTTAACAAATTTTAATGAATTTTAAGTACATTTTTCAGCATAATTTTGTACATAAATTTTTTAATGTTCTATTCTATAGTTAATAAACCTAATTTGAGCAATATTCTGCCAAAAATATAAATGTGACGATTTTTAGCCGTTTTTAGCCATTTTAGTGATTTATTTTTGTACATTTTTTTCTAACATTAAATTATTGTGCTCAAAAAGTCCTAGGCAACGAACTCATCCATTCGTTTGGAAAGCTTGATTTTTTGGGGCAAGAACGGAATTTTTATCTCAATCCTAAGGAGAGTTATCGTCTCGGATGACACACACACACACACACATACATACACACGCACAGTATATATACGTATGAAAAAGAGTTAAACTCTAGAATTCGTTTCAAGAATGCCTCAATATGAATTTTCAAAAATCTTCATTTTAAAATTTTCCTAGCCATTGCAATATTTAATTTTCTTCGAAAATTCGCTATAAAGTGTGGAAAATACCATCGTCTGATTCCTGCCAGTTTGGACATATTGGGACGTTTACTTTTTCCATTTTATGCAGCTAGGCGTAAAATAGACCATGCCCTGAAATGAACTGAATCAGGAAAATGTTTACTTCTCCATGTTTTCTCTCTAACCATGTTTTGATATCTTAGTACCATAATGAGTACAGACTCCTAAACAATCAAACTTCAATAGCGTACTTTATCATTCTAGGTACATATTATTTCATAGGTGAGTTATGCAAAAGACAAAAATAATTATCAAGAGTGGTGGTTAAATTGTTCAAAAGTAACAACGCTACACGCACATAAAAAAAAAATGGATATGCCATTGGATTCCCAGGTAACTACATCTCCTAAAAAACCATTTGTGAAAAAAATCAACAGAGTATTGAACTAGGGAGAAAAAAAACTCGGCAGAGTTGTAAGAGTCCAAAAACTAGTTTGTATGTATGAGCTAGGACTTCTCAGGGGAGTTAAGGAGGGGGAAATTGGCCCATAGGAATGTAGAGTCATGTGTTATAAATTCATAGAGCAACTTTCCTACGAACGATTTTTGAGGGATGGGAAATCAGGAAGTTATACTCTCTGTGACAGCGTGACATTTTTGCTGTCGGACGAAAATTGTGAATTATCTCCAGAGTAAGGTGGAAAAAAATTAAACTCAAATGATTAAAAGTTGCACGTAAACAAATAGCTCCAGATCGCAAATTGAGAGACCATAAAATATTAAATAAAAAGTCATGCAGCATGATCGTATGGGTGAATTTTCGTAAATTATCGAATTACATTTAGGTTTAATTGTTATGATATTTGAGCATTTTGAGGGCAATGACATTTTAAAATATAAGTAAACTGCATTTAAGTAGTCTGTGTTATTTCTTCTCTAAATTATATGATTTTCGTTTTAGCAGCATTAAAAGTACATTAAAATGACGAGAAAAATCTGAAATTCGGTCAGGGAAATATCAGGGAAATTAAAAATGTCCATTTGGGGCCCACCCTGTGAGTAGTAACCATTGAATGGGACGCACCCGATTCGGAAGACGGTTTAGTCAGTACAAGTACCCAATATACTTTAGTCAACTACCTAAATTTAGAAAAATTAGTATGATCATGATTATAGAATGACTAAGGTTAACTTACTTGAAGTACATGAATATCCACACTGCAATAAAGAGAGCAACCAATGATGCTACATAGCCAAAAATGTAGATCAACGTCGTGATTTCTGTTCCCGGTAAGGAGTCAGCTGTATAATTGCTGAATGGCACCATGCTGTTGTTCAGGCAGGAAAGGTAGTTGGTGTAGTTTGCCCAGGTCCCGTTTGGGAAACATTGTTTGGTGGCGTTATCTGAAACATAAGTTTAGTTCCGATTATAATACAGTTTTCGTGGGCGAATCGTACCTAGTGTAGACGAAATACGTTTTAATTGTTTCGGTTTTAGTTTTTAACTGGATACAAAAATTTTCATTTTATACATTCAATTGGGACAAGCTACATATTATATTTGATGGAGTAAGTATGTGTATAATTTATATTGATTATGTGTAGTTTCGTCGCTGTAAAACATATCATTCCCTTTTGTTACAGGAATAGTAGCTCTATCCTCCATTTTTAACGACCGCAATGTTTGCCAGGCTCCTCTCAGCCCAAGTGAAACAGCCAAGAAGACCACAAACCCCATCTCCCACTTATGCGAGAACTTGAGAGTTCGAGAGATTCCACTTCTCTGACAGCTCGTTTGATAACCGTTTGAGAAACATCATTATGGAGTTCTCCATCACACGAACGGACAGCGTGAAGATAGTGAGTGTGGGTGAATTAGCCCCGTAGTTCGTCGGTTGCAGGATCTTATTTGGCATGCTTGCGTGGGCAGCTGTATTAGGAGTAGGTATGTGACCGGTTAAGGGGAAGATAGGAAACGGCGTCAGCATTTATAATGCAATAATTGTCAAAGAACGCCGACCTCCTATTCTCACAGAACCCATTCACCTTGTTACCAGCCACTACTGTAGAGATTCTATCACGTTTTCTTGACATAGACAGCTCCGAGACTAATTAACCGATTTCGATTAAACTTACAGGCATTGTTCGGATTAGCTACCAAATGATGTCCTACGAATTTCGTTGCGTTGGATCAATAGTAGCTTGTGTGGATGTGCAAACTTAAATTTCTTACATCGTCTATTGATAATGATCTATCAGTTCAATTCGTTCAAACTGAGGGAATAGAATATCTTGGGCTATATGTTAAAGGATGATGGTCTATAGATTTTATCAGGATTAGATTAGTAATAGCTATTGCGTTTCACAAAATTAAAATTAGTTTACACGTACTAAACTATTATATTTACTATTTTTTCCCATAGTTGGTCCCATTAATACCATACTACTTTAGATGAAGAATGCCTTTAGATTGAGTTTTGAGTAAGCGAACGCGTAAACATAAACTGTAGAACTATTTCGCTGAAGCTACAATACAATTACTGTTCAGTTTTGCAATCAATCATTTTGACTCGCACCTACTTGATTGTTCTTCAACTAACTCTACACACGTCGTTTCTGCCATAATTTCCTGTGCACATAAGGTGTTCAAATTTTAAAACCATTTCACATTTATGTACCTAATGCTTTAGCAATTACTTTAGAATTATGAAAACTCGGTCATGAGGTCAAATTGCACGACTGGAACTTTTCATTGGAAGACTTAATACATACATAAGATTATGTATTAAGCGCAAATGTAACTTAATGCGTTCTGCTACCGTGTTTTTTTTCCTAACTGTAATGGACAGTGGACAGAACTGAGACTAATGTAACTGAGGTCAAGAGACGAATTTTGCCTCGTTATTCTGGTCTATTCCCTATTCAAAACGGCAATCGAACAATCATTCATATTGTTTCGCGAGAGAGAAATGTAATTACCTACCTGGAAAACGAGGTTACAATCGGTGAACCTGTTAGTGAGCAAGTTCCAGCAAAACTTGTTGGGCCGAATCAGTTCAAACGAAATTTCCCTCCTCTGACAACTAGTGAAACGGGGTTAGGCGTTTGCAGAAGGGAGGGGATTTACATATTAATTTGTTTTGTAGGCCTCAGTCCGGGTGACTGGCTGACAACGTTGTTTACTCTTCGAGAGATGTGGTGAGCAGGATGGGGGGGGGGGGGGGGGGGGGGGGCGTTAATTATCCACAGCCAGGGGGAGACGAAAGGGGATATCAGGGATGATTGGGATCAGGGATTCCTCAACTTGGTCGCAATTGCTCAATTGAAGTAGTTCGCAGTACACAGAGTGTCTCAAATTTACGTTTCATTTTTTATCTAAGAATGAGATTCTAGTCTCTTAACCCTCTAAGTTCTCTAGAGTATCTATTAAGTATCTACGTATATTCATCTTTCTAAAAATCGAAAAAAAAACTGCAAATATGGGTGTACAGCATAGCTTCCTCATATATTGTAACTTGGATCTATAGAATTAGTTGAAGAACAAAGCACGAGTCGGTTTGACTGAATGCTAAATAAACAGTAGTAATGTATGTATGTATGTATCTGTAGACCACTTGCCGTGTCACTTTGGACACCTTTTTCAGTGCCGCTAATGACCCTTCTGGTTGAGGTGCGGCTTAAACCATTAGTTAAAAAAAAAAAAAGAAAAAAAAAAGTCTACCATGTTGGGTGGGCAGTAGGTATTGCTTCCTCACAACGGGGAACTTTCATGAGTTAAAGTTTCCCACTTTTGACTTAAGATTCGGATTCAGGGCACTTGAAAATCCCATGTACCAATTTTCAGCTCAAAAGACCGTTTAGTTTTGCCAATAAACGGGTAGGAAAATCAGGCGTGACGTAGTAGTGCAAGGGAGCTGAGGTTTCCCCCCAGGCAGGCGGGGGCCGTGACGTCATCGTGCAAATGAATTTCAAGAGCCAAATTAGGTAATGATCAGATACCCATCATATTGCACCTTTTTGGAAAGCTCTCACTCAGATCTTTCTATTGAGCAAATAAAAAATAACCATGAAAGTTCCTTTACTACGATTACTCAACCAATCGCGATATAATTCATAGGGCATCTTTTGGGAACATATACCCCACTAACCCACGAGTTTGAACGAAATCGGACCAATAGATGAGAAATTGGCTTTATAAGTAATTTACAATTGCGCATGCGCACAGGCTACTATTAATCTGGCGACAATGAAATTCGTAGGGGATCATTTAGTAGTTGATCTGATCAATTCCCGAAAATTTCTTCAAAATCTGCTCATTAGTCTCGGAGTTGCACCTGTGCCAACCAATGTTAGTGTTGTGCATGCGGAGTATATATTACTCAACCAATAGCGATAAAATTCATAGAGCATCTTTCGGGCTCATATACCCTAATAACCTCAGAGTTTGAACGAAAACGGACCAATAGAAGATGAGAAATCGACGCTATAACATATTCACATTTGCGCAAGCGCACAGGTCACTATTGATCTGACGGCAATGAAATTCATAGGAGGCTTTCCAAAAGTTAATCCGCACAATCCCTAAAAATTTCATCAAAATCTTTCCTTTAGAATCGGAGTTTTGCCTGTGCCAGTCAATATTAGTTTCGCGCATGCGAAATGGTTTTTACCCAACCAATAACGATATATTTTATAGGGGATCTTTTTAAAACATATACCCGACTACCTACCGAGTTTGAACGACATCAGACCGATAGATAATGAGAAATCAACGCAATACGAAATTCACATTTGCGCATGCGCACACGCTACTATAGATTCGACGGTATTGAAAATTAAAGGGGACCGTCTAGGACCTAATCTGCACAATCCCTGAAAATTTCATTGGAATCAGACTGAAACTTGGTAGGTATAGTTTTGGGCGTGACAAGGATTTACCACAGACAGACACAGATAGACAGGCAGGACAGACAGACGGATACGGAGATACATTCACCATTCTCTAATTTCTTAATCCATTTGGACTAGACTATGGACACTAAACTACGACTAGACCAACATAAGACTAGACTAGCTCTACATTAATGAGCACTACACTACGACTACATTAGCTCAAGAACATACCTAGGCTTGCCATCAAGACAGGGGTATTCGCTAGTATCACTGGTTTTACCAGAAGCCGAAATATTAACAACTATTTGGTTACTGGGTTTTGAACCACTTTTGGTTTATTATTTTCAATAACAAACCTTTGTAATCGACCAAGAAAAAAAATTTAACCCCCCCCCCCCCCCCCTCAAAATTTGTTGGCTTACGTTTCAAGATGCGTAGAATCCAAAAATCAAATTAAAAAAAAAAAAAAAAAAAAAAAAATCCGTTCGTCCGCCGTACGCTGTCCGTATTACGCCCGCCGTTTGAAGCATTTCTCAAAAAGAATTGGACCGAAATTTAAGAAATTAGGCTTAAAAATCATTTATCGGCCGGGGATGTGCCAGTAATCGGCATCGCCTTCGATCAATAGGATATTACCTAAGGGCTGAACTATTCAAAAATCGAGATCTTGAAATCTTTCTATGTCACAGTATTGATTTTTTGAGTTTCATTTATAGGTATCTGCCCAAAGGATCGACCCCGGTCGCCATGCGTTTATTCCTTTGCTCTCCTTAAGGGTTAAAACATCGACGAGAAAAAAAGACATCAACACAGGAGTGAATCGTATTTTTTTTAAATTTTTTATTTTTATTTTTTATTTTTTTTTTATTTTTATTTAGACGCAATCAACCATTCGTGGTCATGGGCGTCAAACAAAAATAATTTACAGTAGATTACAAATTAAATATGGCATTTCAATGGATTAATGGACAGATTTTTAGATTTGGTGATACAGCGAAAGAGATTTTAGAATTTGAAACAAATTATTTAAATGAGTAGAGTCATTTCCTAGCAGTTCGGAAATGTTCCTTGGGATGTTAACGGCTGGATCATTGAATTCTGGGCACTCGGAGAGAAGGTGAAAAATCGTCAGCGGGCATACACAGGTTGTACGAACTGTCTGGGCTGCGACGACATGAGATATATACCCCTCAAAAATAATTACTAAGTTCGGAGAATCACTGAATAGTTGATGGGGCCTCTGAGGCTAATTTCTTTCCCTTTCGACCTGCCGATTTACTAAGTTTTTTGTTTTGTGGTTTTGACATTTTTAGAAGTTTTTCAGCATTCACCGACTGTATACCATAAAATTGTGGGGTCTTGAGCTGTAAAGGAATGAACTCATTTGGGAGACACGTTGCGCCGTTTTAATCATTCACTAGTTTTTTGCTTTGTGTTTGTAAGACGTGAATGTCCTATGCGAAGGCGGGTCAGGATTACTTCCTCTCGGCGTGAATGAGAAATGGATCCATCAGCGTGTTTCTTGGTTCTGCATGAAGACGACCATGGACGTACATCTTCTTTTGTTACCCATAATTTCTGGTAGTCCATACTGAGCCAACGAAAGTGCCATGCGTTCCATACGGTCAACTTGATTGTGGATAGAAAGTCCGTTCGGAAGTAGATGTGGGATGTTGCTGATTCATTGGTTGCATGCTTAGCGTGATGATCAGCTAATTCATTACCAATAATACCACTGTGGCTAAGCACCCAACAGAAAATTATTGATACTCCAAGATCAAGATGATGTTGAACCTTTGTGAGTATATCTCTAACTAGTGGGTGAGGGTCAACTCCTTTCTTAATTGCGTGAAGAGCACTTAGTGAATCGTAACCAGTATAACTTTATCAAAAATGACAATTTATTGTATCAGCTGATATTATAATTCCAATGGAATTCTGACTTCCCGAAATCGAGTTCATATTAACTTCTATATCATATTGGGCTTGTGAAGCGTAGGTAAGTAATCACCTCATTGATTTTCAGTTGTTTGGACAAGGATGATACTAACAGTAACAACCTAGAAATATATACACCTCAAAAATAATTACAAAGTTCGGAGAATCACTGAATAGCTGATGGGGCCTCTGAGGCTAATTTCTTTCCCTTTCGACCTGCCGTTTTACTAAGTTTTCTGTTTTGTGGTTTTGACATTTTTAGAAGTTTTTCAGCATTCACCTACTATATACCATAAAATTGTGGGGTCCTGAGCTGTAAAGGAGTGAACTCATTTGGGAGACACGTTGCGCCGTTTTAATCATTCACTAGTTTTTTTTTTTTTTTGCTTTGTGTTTGTGATTGAAGTTGAAAAAATTTGTGTTCTCCAAAATCAAAATTTCCACTTGCTTTTTGCGTTTCAGGGCTCGCTGATGAAAAGCTCGCCGATTCAATTGTTGAGAATTATGTTAATGTTATTTGAGCATTAAGGGCTTGCACTCCTTCCTAATGGGTTTCTCGAAACTCGAGCCAGGAATCCTCTCGACACGTCAACCTGCAGTTTGGCTGCTCCGACAATGCAAATGTCGCATGCTAACTATCTCGTTGGAGGATAATGATGTTCCCCGTTGCGAATAGTTGAGTAACATCATCCAAGCACTCGAGGTCACGTATTTAGTTCCGCTGCAGCAAGCTAGGAATGAGATGTCTACAATTCAAACCGAGAAGACGTCCTGAAAGTCTGATTGCCAATAAAGTGCCGTCTGACACGGAGAATTTCACGCACGGCTGAGTAGAGTTCATTGTCAACCGGGACAGACTGAGAGGAATGTAAGCGACTTTGACTACGCCACATGTTTGTTTCTTGAATTTAAATTATTCACGTACCCCTGTTACTGTTGATAAGGGGTCTGGTCTAGCCTCTTGTGTGTATTATTGCTTCAGAGACAACCGATGTTGTGAAAGCATTGTGATCACCATTGGAGAGAGAAAAAGGTATAATTTATGAATCTCGATAATGGAATTTAGGAAATTTCTGAGGAAACTCTTGTTTGGACATAACTCAGTAACCTAGTAATTTCATGATTTTAATAAAATTCAAGTAGTGTATGGGCAGGGTTGGTCGAGTGGTTCCTCTATAAATTTCATCGTTTCTGCATCGGCTTTCGGGTAGTTGCTTCAGTGAATGCTCAAACATCAAATTGTAATAATTTTAGTCTATCCAATTTCAATGAAGTCTTCGGATAATGTGCAGGCTGAAAGTTAAACAGTGCGCATTCACAACTTTAGTTACTATCACAATAATTTGCATTGGATTTTGATGAAATTTTCTTCAGTTTTGTTGGTTGTGTACAATTTAATACATACATGCGGGGTAGATTCAAATGCTTGAGTCATGATTTTGTTTAATAGTTACTTATGCCAGACCAAAACTGGAGTTAAAATACATCAGAAACCTCCAGGATGGTTGACTGCACTTGATCCTATTCATGCTATTCACTGCTTGCTGTTCCACCAATAGCCTGGCCTTCAACTGTTCGAAGTGTTCAGTAATGTCGTTTCATCGCTCTACTGCCCCAATCATTCGGATCCTAAAAATCACATCTAAGACCAAGTTGGTCGTGAATCTTCGGCATGAGTTTTTATTAGGGGTTGACGTATTAAAAAAATTGGGATTCCGACAACTATCAAAATAAAAATTTTCTTTTATAACGAAATACCTTATTTTCCAAAGAATTGAATGAATGCCGTACTCACGTTCATTCACTATCCACAAGGGGTATACCAGGGCCGCCACATCTCCAAGTCGGGCCCGGGACCAGATTCTGGCCACGGGCCTCCTCCCCCCCCCCCCCCCCCCCCCTTTCTTTTTTTTGTCACGCCACTTTTACTAGAGATGGCTATGATAATTGTTAAAAAAAACAAACTATTAAACCTTCTCTAACCTAACGAAAAAGTTCCAGTCATGCAGCATGATCGTATGAGCGAATTTTCGTTAGTTATTGTGAATACTATAGTGTTACATTGTGTTGAAAATTGAGGACTTTGAGTGAAAAGAAGTTATTATCTACCAATTTTATTGCAAAATTTTAATTATTCTGGACGTCTTAGACGCTAACGTTTACGATATTCACATTATGATTTTTGGCCTTCCATCACTTAGCAACGCTCAAGTTGAAATTGACTGTCTGCAAAATAAATGTTAACTATTAATTTTATTGCTCAAATTCGTCATATTGTCTGCAAAAAATTGTTAACTATCAATTTTATTGCTGAAAAATTTGTTCTAAATAACATTCTACTCGTATTATTTAATCAAAGATACCTATTGGATTTCTAGAATTTTTTACATTTTTATCGATTTTGTAGCCCATTTTAATGAAATTTAATTACAATTTTGAACATAGGTTTGAGCTTTAATTTTTAAATTACCAACTTCATATTTGATACACTTTATTTGAGTAATATTCGGCTAAAAAAAAAAAAAATAAAAATAAAAACACCGATGCCTTTTTTTGTCATTTTTTGTGATTTTTTTTAGTACATTTTTTGAAATGTTACCAATTTAATGTGCTCAAAAAGTGTTGTCCAACGAACTCATCCTTTCTTTTGGCGAAAGAACGAATCCTTGTTTGATTTTTTGGCGATAGAACGAAGTTTTTATCTCAATTCTATCGAGAGTTATCGTCTGGAATGACACATACATATATATATACATACATATAAAAAAGCGTTAACATCCAGGAATCATTTCAGAATGCCTCAAAACAGATTTCGATGAAGAAAATTTTTGAAAATTTTATTTTAAAATTTTCCAAGAAATTTTCTAAGAAAATTCGCTAAAATCATTTATACTTCCTACCAAGGTTCAGTGTTTGAATAAGAACATTTGAAGGGCTGAACTCTTACTACTTCACTACGTTTTATTCAACATTTAATCAAAAGTAAAGTGCAACTTAAGAATTGAAAATTCAAGTATTCATACTCTAGTAATTACCAACCAATTACAAAACCATATAAATGCCATAAATTACCGTGAAACAAAAATTCTATATCCAATCAGTCATAGGATTTTTATTTTAACTGCTTTAAATACAATTCTTTGTGAATAGAGGGCGTATTCAGAGAAGTTCCAATTTACTCATTCCTCAATTGGACGATTGTGACAGAAATGATGATTGACTAAATTTCATATAATCATTAATCAACACATACAATTAACTTTATTTTAATGTTATGGACGGATTAAAAAGGAAAGTCTCTGTATACAAGATGGCTGAAGGAATTAATTGAAACAATGATTATGTTTGAAAGAATACATTTATTAATTTTGAAAAAAAAAAAATCTACAAAAATATAATTGTTTTATTACAGTTTATCTACTTGTAATGAAGCTATGCAGTAAAGAATTATATTTATAACAACAAAAGATACAAGAATTATCTAGTGAAAAACTATCAAAAATATGAATTAGTAAAATGAGAAATTTGTTTTGTTGAGTTATAATAGCATTCTGTAATTGTAATTATAATTGTGGAAAACTTTTTAAATATAGAAAACTGTAATAGGCTATAATTTCATGTTTTATTAAAATGAAACATTTTAAAACTAATAAAGTGAAGTGAGGAAAAGTGTATTTGCGATTGAAAAATACAAGACAAAGCACTTAAAACTTTCGTGCCCTTTTAAGTGAAAATTCTTTAATAACCTTAGAAAAGTCAAGTTTGGATGCTAACTTGTGCTTAATGCTGAGAATGGCAAGGGAATTCAACCTTTCTTGGCCCATAGATGCTCTCTCCCAAGTCTTCAGTCGAGTGCCTACTGGTAAAGACGGTAAAGGGTAAAGAGTAATATTTTGGGCCATCGTTTAAGAGAAACAGTCTGGTGTAGTAAATCAAATATAATCTGATCAGGGCCCATCAAGTGTAATACACTCTGTTTTATATAGGCCTATAAATTCTAAAATACTTTATTTACTAAATACAGGACCGGACCGGGCCCCCCCTGGGCCCGGGCCCGGGGCAACAGTACCCACTTGCCCCCCCTATGTGGCGGCCCTGGGGTATACAATGTTACACAAATTAACGTCAACATGATTGTGGAAAACACATGGGGATAATGTAGGGAACTTCCCTTTAATATAAACACCCAGATCGTTCCAGATGGGTCAATGCAATCCTTTTTTACAAAATTGCGTTTAATATTATTATTACCTATAATATACGAAACAGTGGAGTAGGAAATGTTTTTAATTATGTTTCTGTAATTTCCTTGATGTTAAATGCGTATAATAATACGTGGATGGAGTTTAAATGGTGTACCACTAGCACCTACGGTAATTATTTAGGGTGATCTGGTCAGAAGTGCGATATATTTATATCTACAGAAATAAAGCAGATTCATTCAATAATTTCTACATTTTATAGGCACATTTCAAACTTTTAGTAAAATGGTCTGACATCGTTCTTTGGTAAATAATTGATCGAGTGGGATGAATATATTGGTATGTGATGAACCTTGCAAAATATTGTACAGTAGCATGGGATTTGTGAGATAGAACAATGGTTGCATATGGTTTAAACAACTGAAATTTATCAGAGGTTTTATGCTAGAAAATTATATGCAAAAGATTGACGATTAAGAGAACATTCAAAAAAATTTCAATATACATTTATCTGTATTTATGTTACTCCTCATTACATTTCTTGAAAATCTTGGTGAATTTGGTAACATGATTATCAATTTATTATTTCATCGCTTTGTATTTATGCAATGCGTCATACAAGATTCTATACAAGCATTCCTAAGAAAACTTTCATAGGCGTTTACCAGTAAAATTATTTTGTATTCTTTTGACTATTTGGTCTTGATTGCTCTCCAAATATTATGGGTCATCTAATGGAGGTGTCCTTTTTTTCTTTTCTTCTCGCTTACACCCTGTGACTCTGATTATTTCTTAACTCCATTAGTAATTTTGTAAATTAAGTTTTTGTTACCAATAAAGTCATTCATTCATTCATTTGTTCAAAATTCACTGCGTTGTTTTCTTTATTTTTTATTCGTCCTTAAGACCCTACACACCTAACAACATTTTCAGGGAGAGCGGAAGTAACATTTTTTCTTGTTGTTCGATAACATAGGCTCATCATTTATAGGACTTGACTAAAATATAAAATGTTTGTTCTGATAATTTCGATCCGATTTGTTCACTCGTTATCTTAAATTTTTACTTCCATTCTATCACAATACTGTTGAGAGTGAAATGTGAAGAAATTATTTCGACTGAAAGGGAGAATAAGTAGAAGGAATATTCATAATAAGAGGAGATGGTGGAGAGCAACAATTTTGAATAGTCAATTTCGTTAAAGCTTCGTTGGTTTTGAAAACAATAACAATAATTGTTCCCCCTTGGTGAATAAAAACTGGAGAAACTTGGAAATACGAAGAATGAACTTTTTTCTCCCAATTCATTTTTTTCCTCGAAGTAAATTACATCGAAAGCCCCCTGGGTGTTCAACGGGAACTGGATGCTTGGGGGGATCCAGTGAAGGAGCACAACGAGGGGCCAAACACTAATGAACGGAAGGTTTGATGGAATTAGCGCTGATGGGAACTGAGGGCGTCGAAGAAGCACTCAGAGACCCTCCACGGAAAACTGTACCAGGTTCTTCATTAAAGCGGGAGAGAGTGTCAGGGCTTTATATATATAAAACTGACGGCTGTTTCACGTCAGTGCGGTATAGATGGGCAATTTTGTACCGAATTCGGAGTGTAATCCGTATTTGTTTTATGCAGTGTCAGAATTGACAGTTTGTCAATTAGTTGATTCCATGAAATATCGTTCAGACCGGTAGTGATAGAGCGGGTGGAAAGAACTCCGAGTGGTTCAATGGGAGAATGGGGGTGGGTAATGGTTGAACGCTCTCAGCACAGAAGTTGCAATCCTGCTACAGGGTCACTTGAATAGAATATTAGACATAAATATTCTCAGTTTCTCAGTAACTACATATACTACCTAATATTGTAAATCAAAATATGAACAATATCTTATATATATATATATATATATATATATATATATGTGTGTGTGTGTGTGTGTGTGTGTGTATGTATGTGTGTGTGTGTGTGTGTGTGTGTGTGTGTGTGTGTGTGTGTGTGTGTGTGTGTGTGTGTGTGTGTGTGTGTGTGTGAGCAACACCAACTGCTCCAAAACCCAGCTCATCTGCTGTGTTCGCTGCTGCACTGCATGATTCTGTAGATGGTAAAGAACTCCGACAGTGCTCTGAATCCCCCATTTCTTCCCAGTGGGTGGAATGGGCTTCAGAGGGCATTGGGGCCCGCGACTACTGCCGTTTTCATGCCGTCCGAGTGGCTACACTAGCCACCTCGGTGAGGTGTTCACGGAGTAGTCGTGGGACAGTAGACACCCTTTGCCGTGCCTGTCGGGGTAAAAATGAGAATCTGTGTTATGTGGTGCAGCAGTGTCCTCGTACTCACGGTGGCCGCATACTCCGTCACGATGCGGTTGCCAAGCAGATAGCAGGTGCTTTGTCATCTAGCGGTTGGGATGTCGAAAGGGCGAGAATATACCACATGCCGAGTGACCGGGGCAAGAAGCCAGATATCGTTGCCATCAAGCCCGATGGGTCTGCCATAATCCTGGATGTCCAGGTTGTCAGTGGCAGCGTGGACATGGAGCAGACCTGGCGGGCTAAAATAAATAAGTATGACAGAAATGACCTGCGGCAAGCGATTTCCGAGCTAAAAGAAGTGGCGACCAATAACATCAAGGTCATGGCTGCGACCGTGTCATGGCGCGGGGTGTGGTGCGGGAAAAGTGCCACGGAGTTACTCGAGTTGGGCATCTCGGCGGGAGTACTCTGTGGTATCACCACCCGCGTCCTGAAGGAATCTTACTTGAACTGGTGGTCATTTTTTGGGGTACTTTCTTTCATCCCATTCTTCCTCCTCGTCCTGAAACTTCCCTTATCCCTAGAGCCGGAAAAGTGTGTGTGTGTGTGTGTGTGTGTGACCGATTGTCTTCGTGGTGTCGGGGCACCTGCTCGTTTAATTGAGTATGTTGAGTGTCTGTACCACGAAGGCGTGGCGGTCCTCGAGGCACGAGGTGAGATGTCAGGGGATGTTGTTATAGGGCGCGGGGTACGCCAGTGGGATCCTCTGTCGCCACTCCTCTTCAACCTGGTAGTGGATACGGCCTTGGGTAAGCTGCCAGCTGAAATAGGGTTTGATCTCGCCCCTGGGGTGCGAGTAGGTGCATTGGCTTTTGCTGATGATGTCATCCTACTCGCAGAAACCTGTGAGGGCTTGCAGATCTCCCTCAACGCATTTGCTGAGCAGCTAGCCAGGTGTGGTTTGGTGTTCAATCCAGCTAAGTGTGGGCCGGTCTCCTTGATCCCGTCGGGTCGCTAGCATAAGGTGAAGTTAGTGGATGAGGAGTGTTTTGTCTTAGATTAAACATCCATCTCTGCCCGATCCGTGTTGGAGGTCTGGCAGTACCTTGTGGTCGACTTTATGGATGTGGCCACTATAGCTGCAAGCCGTGTGGACCTTGGTGGAGCATTAGCTTGTGTCATCAAGGCTCCATTGAAGCCACAGCAGAAGCCGCGCCTCCTTCGCACGTACTTGCTTCCAAAGTTAACCTATGGGTTAGTGCGATCGAGCAACACCAACTGCTTCAAAACCCAGCTCATCTGCTGAGTTCGCTGCTGTACTGCATGAGTCAGTAGATGATGGTAAAGAACTCTGACAGTGCTCTGAATCCCCCATTTCTACCAAGTGGGTGGAATGGGCTTCAGAGGGTATTAGGGCCCGCGACTATCGCCATTTTCACGCCGTCCGGGTGGCTACACTAGCCACCCCGGTGAGGTGCTTGAGGAGTAGTCGCGGGACAGTTGACACCCTTTGCCGTGCCTGTCGGGGTAAAAATGAGAATCTTTATCATGTGGTGCAGCACTGCCCTCGTACTCATGGTGGCTGCAATTTATGTAACGATGCGGTTGCCAAGCAGATAGCAGGTGCTTTGTCATCTAGCGGTTGGAATGTCGAAAGGGAGAGACTATACCACATGCCGAGTGACCGGGGCAAGAAGCCAGATATCGTTGCATTCAAGCCCGATGGGTCTGCCATAATCCTGGATGTCCAGGTTGTCAGTGGCAGCGTGGACATGGAGCAGACCTGGTGGGCTAAGAAAAATAAATATGATAGAAATTATCTGCGCCAAGCGATATCTGAGCTAAAAGGAGTGGCACCTAATAACAGCAAGTTCATTGCCGCGACCGTGTCATGGCGCGGGGTGTGGTGCGGGAAAAGCGCCACGGAGTTACTCGAGTTGGGCATCTCGGCACGTCGGCAGGAGTACTCCGTGGTATCACCACCCGCCCTCCATATTTGTCGTGAAATGTTCCACGATGTTATTACGAAGTTGTTCACCCGGGTGACGTCGTTAGGGAAAGCCGAGTTCTCAATGAAGGAGTAAGTCTAGAGGAGTGAGATATAGCCTGAGTTTTATTCCGGAACTTGCTCGTAAATTTGCACCCACCCGCATGGAAATGGGTGCAATCGTTTGGGCATTTAGAGAGGACAAACAAACAATCAAACTAATTTTCTCATTTATAATATACTAGCCGCTCCGGCTCGCTACGCTCGCCTCCACGTCCAGCCGGGGGGCAAGCCCCCCCGACCCCCCATTAAATTGCTCGCTTCGCTCGCAAAATTTGGCATGTAGGGAATTTTGCTCGCTTTGCTCGCAAAGTGTGGCATGTAGGGCATGTTGCTCGCTTTGCTCGCAAACGGTAGATCCCTAAGGGTAGGTTTAACGTTAGTAGGGGATGTTGCTCGCTTCGTTCGCAAACGGTAGATCTATAAGTTTAGGTTTAACTTCTGTAGGGGATGCTGCTCGCTTCGCTCGCTTGAGGAAGTTATACTGCCCACCCAACTTGGCAGACGTTTTTTTCAGTTGGGAATTCTTACAAACAAATTAAATCTTATAAACATGTAGGGAATGATGCTCGCTTCGCTCGCAAACGGTAGATCCCTAAGGGTAGGTAAAACTTCTGTAGGGGATGCTGCTCGCTTCGCTCGCTTGAGGAAGTTATACTGCCCACCCAACATGTAGGGGATGTTGCTCGCATCGCTCGCAAACGGTAGGTCTCTAAGGGTAGGTTTAACTTCTGTAGGGGATGCTGCTCGCTTCGCTCGCTTGAGGAAGTTATACTGCCCACCCAACTTGGCAGACGTTTTTTTCTGTTGGAAATTCTTACAAACAAATTAAATCTTATAAAACTATGTGGAACCACGAAAAGTTTATTAGTGGATGTTGCTCGCTTCGCTCGCAAGGTATACCTGTATATGTGTAGGACAAAGTCCGTATTTATTCTGTTGAAATGGCTCTCGCTTCGCTCGCAAGGTAGGTACCTATGTATACCTGCTCGCCTCGCAAGGTATTGCGTAGAAGTGCAAATGGGAACCCCCCTGTGAGGGTCCCTTCTGGTAAGCAACGTTGTGAAACGGGCGGCCCGGGTCGATTAATTTCTCATATTAAACGGTTCCCCTCGCTTCCGCTCGTGATTTGACCGACTGCCCGTCACTTTTTTCGATATTCGATTTCGGATTCAGATTCGGCGGACCCAAAGCTGTATTTCGCCCGCGAAAACCGTTCCGAAAAACGTACCTTTATGGGGTATATTTTAATCGGAAAAAACCAAGTTTTTCGGCGGACTTTTCGAGAAAACGGGTCCGTACTCTCGCATTTTTTTGACGCATTTCCCGATACTTTTTTCGCGATCCGATCGCGCCGTCGTCTTCCTTGTAGGAAAACCTACGAAACCCGTATTTTTCCGGAATTGTCAACGGCCGTTTAGAGGGGTAGGGGAAGTGGGGAAGTCCAAAAAGCGCACATTAATTCTTACTTCGACCCCCCTCCCGCCCTACGGCCCATGGTTCGGGTGGGATTAAACAATTTTAAATTCGCTTATACACCCTATCGGAAAATCCCAAGAAGATCCCCCCACTCGTAGATCCGGCCCACTCAGCCGTTTGGCCGTGCATAGACACGACAGACAGACGGAGTTTCATTCTTATTAATAGTATAGATGTAGGGATACTTATAGGGATGCACATTAAGGTTTATGTTTCAACATATATATTCAAAGCAACATTTAACAAATGTTGAACGTGCCCCTTCGAAACGTTGTCGTTAAAATACGTAATTAGTGCTTCAAACCGCAGAAGGATGGTGTTTCGGATGCCTAATAGCTAACTAAGCTCGAACAAGACAAGTTTTGACATCAAACAAGTTTTGACATCTCACCAAGCTCGTAAACAGTGCTTCTTAATTGGTAGCGTGAGATGTGGTGTTGTGGTGATATTTCAGATAGATCAAGAGCTTTACAACGACTGGCGAACGATTTTTGTAGGATGAAAAGTGGCAAATATACCTACTGTTTTGTAGCGTTGGTTGTAGGCGAGAATCATTAGAAAATTCCCTCACTCGTAATAAGTGTCGCGCCTTTAAAGTAAACGATTTTCACGGTTGTGTGCCAAAGTATAGTCATGAAATATTCAAAAAATTTCAACGAATTTATTTTTGTCTGGTATCTAAATTTGTTCTGAACAACCAGTTTTTTCGAACTAGAGGGCATAGTTGACAACGAAAACAAACATCTTTAGGTTCTCCCAACACAAATAATTCTATCTTTCAACATTCGTCAACCCGCATTGGGGATGAGAGAACAACACAACCAAAAGTGTTAGAAACAATAACTAATTTGAATAAGCTACGTAACTTGAACATCTGTGAGGATTAGAAACTCGTGCAACCACAACATAAACATGCCGAATCTTTTGTAGCACTAGGCACTCTGAAGCTCATGGATTTCAGACGGTGTTGAGCTAAAGTAATATCACACTCTTCTTTTGCACTGTTTACTTTTGAACTTGAAGTTTTCGAAGAAACTTCGTGAATGTTGGCGCAAGCTATGAATAATATCGTGGAGCCGAGTAACATACGGGGAAGACAATTTTATTAGTGTAGAGAGCTGCGGAATATCCGTGCAATATAACAGATTGAATGGTGCTATCCTCTCACCCGCTAGAATGGGATTAGGTGCTCTGTGTTTGATCAAATATATTTATACCTACCTTCAGTTTGAGGGATAAAGTTACCTGTTTGTTACGGTTACGAACAATAACTTAATTGTTATAATAATGATAATAAAACTCTGCCGATTTTATAACACAAAATTGTATTATTATTGATTTAGATAGCTCCCCTTCATAGATCCCCTTCGGATCCAAACTGCCTGTCTCTGGTCCAAATCCAACATCCTGTTAGATTGTACCAAATCGTACACATCATTCTGATCTATTTGTCCAACTAATCTGTATTTTACTAGAAGAATTGATATGCTTTGGATATTTTCTAATTTATGAGATGCGAGCTAGCGAGCATCCAGACCACTAATCTATACACATTATTTTGATCTATTTGTCCAACTAATACTTCAAGAATTTTTGACATGAATATGTCTATTGGCTGGGCTACGTGAGTGCAAACATTAATTTTTACTATAAAAATGTAACCTTTTTTTCTATTGCTATTGATTTTCATGTAGGTACAACGAATGCGTTACTAGCGAAGTGTAACACCCTTAGTTTTTATAGCAGGAAAATCTTTTGCCACTTTTTGGATTGCTTTCATTTTATCACAACATCTCATGATCCCGAAGCCATTGTAGTGCCAAGGAAAGCTGATATATTACACAAAGTTATAAACTAATTTATTTATTTAATTCAATAATACGGGCAAGCCCAATACATGAGGAGATAAAATATATAGAAAGTGTATAGATAGAAAATACATAGCGTAAATTACCGCGGCGAGAAAAATAAAACTAAGTAAACTTGCTATTGTCTACAGATTTGAGGAAAAATAAGGGAAAATAGATGGAAGAAAAGAAAGTTTACTGTCCAAAGTTGAGGGTGGTTCCACACAAGTTTTTCACTTTCAAGCAAAGCGAGGCTAATGAGATATTGAAAAGGTCGACTTCTGGGCATTCATTTAGAAAGTAGTTGGCTTTACGTGGGAGTCTAGACAAGGGGTGGTGGTACATGTAGTTTGTCGGCGAGAAAGGTGTCCAAAGTAAGCTGTTGGATCGTGAGGTGGAACGGGGTACCAACAAATTCACCATTTCTAGAAGGTGGGGAGAATCGACGCGACCATTCAGAATGTTTTATAAAAATGATATATCGGATTGGTATCTTCTGACTCGAGGAAATAAAGTGCCAAAATGCTCATTAATAGCCTAGTTTTTAGAGTCAAATGGTACATGAAACTTGAATACCACGTAACGGAGGAAACTGATATCAGCTGGCTCGGTTATCTCTCTAGCTGGTCAATATGGCAATAAAACGGAAGTTAGCGAAAAACGTTGTCTATTTCCACGAAAAATAAAGAGTTACTATGTCAAATCGATTTCGACGGTTAGGCTATCATCAGTAACAAACAGTAACAAGACACATTAGAAAGGACACAGCTTTTAGAAAGGACTGAACCTCAAGACCCCAACAAATCTTACAGCTTTTATAGTCACAGGTGAAGGAAGATTGAATCCCATTGGTCAAGAGAAAGGAAAGGGGCAGGAGATACAACCAATCAAGTGCAAAAATAGTGACGGGGAATTATAGCTAATTTGATGAAGTCAAAGGGGGAAAAATAACTAAATATGGTTTCAATAGTGTGAAGGGATAATTCCAAGCTTTATAGAAATGGACCTATCAGCGGTGAAAAATATTGAGGTATATCCTCATTTAAACATTTACCAGATCTGTTACTTTTGATCATTTCGAATTTTTCAAGTACTTTCAACATACCTCCCTTTGTACAAAAATAAAGAAATTCTACAAACTGTCTATCTGTCAAATCAAAATTGTTGCTATGATTGGATTTCTTAAGATGTTTTGCAGATGTAGACTTACCCTTATTTTCTCTGAAATCCTCCTGATGCTCGTCTATTCTTTCACTGAATTTCCTACCAGTTTGACCGCAATATTCGTAGCCACAAGAACATTTTAGTTCATATACCCCACTTTCATCCTGAACATTGATTTTGTCCTTAACGGATCCTAGTAATGCTTTAAGACTATTTTTAGTTCTAAAACCTACTTTGTAACCTCTCGATGATAGAATTTTTCCCATAATAAGGTATACTTATCCATTGCTTTTCTCCTAAATTTACATCTTCCCTAGCCAATATGGCAATCATAGAATGGGCTCCAGATCACAGAAAAATAATCCATTAAAGGGAAAACCAGAGAATTGTAAAGAGCAGTTATAGCAGGGACGTGGGTGAACTCCCTCCTGTTCCTTTTGACAAACCCCAAAGCGCGCATTGCAAAGTGAAAGTGCGCTGGGTGTCAAAAAGTACTCCAAGATCATGGGTGAAAGTGACTCTTAATATTGCCGAGTAACCGTTATGAACTAATAATGTGAAAAGAACGCACCAGGTACATGGTAAGTTTACTATTGAGTAGTAGGTACTTGTATGCAGTAGGCACTTGACGATACATGGACCTCTGATCAGCTGATGGCTCCTATAGCTGATGGGCTCCTGAAGCTGATGATTTCTATCGTATTTAATCTCTGAAGCTGAAATTAAAAGACGATTGAAATTATTGGCTCAGTCCTACGCAGCTGAGTGAGCTAAATTGTCTCCTGTTCATCCTAGGAAGCTGAGGTTTGATAGGGAGACTCTCTGGGACACTATGAGACGATTGGAATTATTGGCTCTTTCCCTATCAGCTGGGAGAGCTAAATTCTCTCCTGTTACCCCTAGGAAGTTGAAATTTGATAGAGATACTCTCTGGGGCACTAAGAGACGATTGAAATAATTAGCTCTTTCATAATAAGTTGAGTGAGCTGAATTCTCTTCTGTTCTTCCTAGGAAGTTGTAATTTGATAGGAATTTCCTCTAGTACACTAAGAGACGATTGCGATTCTTGGCTCTTTCCTAATTAGCTGGGTGAGCTAAATTCTCTCCTGTTACCCCTAGGAAGTTGAGGTTTGATAGGGAGACTCCCTGGGACATTAGGAGACGATTGTACTGATTGGCTCATTCCTAACCAGCTGAGTAAGCTAAATTCTCTCCTTTTCATCCTAGGAAGTTGAAATTAGAAACTCAGGAAACTCTCTGGAAAACTCAGAGACGATTGAATTGATTGGGTCTTTTCTGATCAGCTGACTTAGCTAATTTAATTGAGATATTTTTAACTTAGACACAAAACACATATTTCTCAGGGGAAAAAACAAGACATACCCACATACCGATGTATCTGCATGTAGTGTAGATAATCAACATCAATCATCTGATTTTGGTATACAGCTTTCTGACGGTTTCCTCAAAGTTGAATTTACTTATCTGGAGGGGCCGCTAGAGCGCTCTGAAAATTCCTAGCTGCCAAGAAAGGCAAGTCTGTACTTGTTGCTTCAGGCAGCCTCTCTACCAACTTTAAAACTCATTCGGAGTGGTTTTTACTTGGCTGATCAGGGTGAAGTCCGTCATTTAATTTGTCTCTTGACATCCCCGAGAGGCTCCCAAATAAATTTGACTTTCCTAGGTGAACAGAAGAGAACTTGGCTCACTCAGCTAATGAGGAGAGAGTAGAGGCTGTAATTGTTTCCGACTCTTGATGTTCCAGAATATCTTGTCCCGCCACTTTCTGAAGGCTTGTCCAGCTTTTAAAGTATACCTCCCGGCCTAGCTTGGGCCCTCTCAGTTGGTTGATGTTCCGGCTGGATCAGTCAGGGTTCAATCTCTAGTGTTGCTCCTGACAGCCCTGCATGTTATATTTATATGCTTCTTGTCATAGCTTTGTTTCAAATAGATGTGTAACAGATAGATTAATAGTAGTATTATTTTACTATACTCCTTAACACGAGTAAATGTTATAGTAAAAATGATGAAAAGTACAAAAATAATAATTAAACTACTAGTATAATTAGTTATACTATTATATTTATATTAGTTTATTACATCTTTGGTTTATAGCGTAAAAATTGGTGTATTGGTGCTCACCTAACAGTCTTGCACCAAACCCTTCAAAATGCTCACCAACTTCTTTGTACTGGTCCTACAGAGCAATTGAGTTCCAGTATTCCATCATTGGACTCAGAATTCAGCGTCTTTCAGTCATCATGTATCCAAGGATTGACATGCAGCTGACGTTTTTGCATTTGTGGTAAGGCTCAGGTTTGGATTGTATTTTCGTCTCACATGATACTCATGGTAAAGGATTTTGAGTTCCATTTCTTGGAACGATTCGGAATATTCTTGTCCATGTAAACGTAACCTTAAAAATACGATTTTTTAAAAACATCGCACAGATTTTTCAAAAACAGAAAAATCACACCTGAGATGATGATCCGAAGTCAATTAACTTTTTTCATGTCTACCATGGTAATGCGCAATACTGAATCCGTATTTCCTTTTCCAAAAAATATAAAAGTGGTATCAACCGTCAAGATATACAAAATATCAAAACTCAGCAAAATCGCAAAAATGTAACAATTTTTTCTCAGTTCATACTTATGTACAGAATTGTCACAAATAGTACTACTTTCATTAGATTTCTTGCTTTCTCACACGCTCTATAAAGTATAGACCACACGCTGCTACTATTTTTTGGGATATACATTTTTTTTTTTTTTGGTGAGATGTATATTTGGGTGTTTCGCCTCACAGCGCGGCGCTTTGTAATTCTTTTCAGTTAAAGTTGTTTATATTTTTTTCTACATTTACTTAGTGGAATTGTTTGAGGCACTGCCATTTAATTTTGTTAAGTTTATTTATATATATTTTTTACTTTTGTTACTCACTATTTTTCAATTGTTTCGTTCATTGATTTTTTTCATAAAAGGTATTGTTACCTTATATTCAAATTAAAATTGAAATGAAGTCCGGAGGGAACGATTTCCCCGCTCTCCCCACCACAAATTTTTGAACTTCTTAGCCCAACCCTTCCTATAACCCAATTTACAGAAATTGGGGGGGTTAATTCCAGTCTACTGAAGGTAAAATAAGTGGTGTGGGCTTCTCCTACCTGCAACCTGATCAGCTACAGAAATGGGTATTCCCTCATTATCAACTACTTATTCAGTTTTCAAATCCATCTGTCAATAAGTTTTCTACCCCTGTTTTCAAGTAGTTTTCAATCCACAGTATTATTATTATTATTTTTTAACATGGATATGTCTTTTGGCTGGGGGTCAAGGAATTTTTGCGACACTTTTTTCTCCACAAAAAAATGCAACGCTCCGGCACTTTAGATTATTATTAACTCGAAAAGTGAAGGCTTGGTAGAAATCAATGAGGTACTACCGCAATGTACTTCTACAAAATATGCATGGACAACTGATGATTTAACTCCTGCGTTAAACAGTTTACTTTCCCAACATCCCAGCAGAGTGGAAAGTGATGTACATTTTTACGCTCCCAACATCCCAACAGAGTGGAAAGTAATGTCCACTTTTAGTTTCCCAACATCCCAACAGAGTGTAAAGTAATGTCTACAACTTTGACATATCCATGACCTATTGTTTTTCCCCTCAAGGGAGAAATTTATATATGGGTCATTCTCCCAGAAAAGGGCAGTTTCTCATCAGCCAGCTCACTTTAATAACAGTGAAATTTTTTACGCGATCTGTCATTTTTAGTTCTGACGATATTTATTTACTGCATGGGTACAATTTTATGTTGAAAAAGGAACGAGTTTGTTTTGGATTGTTTCCTATGCCTGAGGATAACAATGTCGTTTGTAAAAGGCGATCGACGTTTGTTGAAAAAGGCGGGTCGTGAAGGTCTTTGGGTGTTCTTAGATACTCAACATAAGCAAGATAAGTTCAGAAATACATAGCCGGTAAATAACAATGGATTGGTTCCACTAGAATGTCCCAAACAATAGCAAAAGAAGATAAAATCCCAATAGCATGCGAGTATCGGGAATAGTGAAACGATGTTTCGAAATATTCGAAATTCACATTGCATTAGAAAATATAGTAAGTCTCTTTCCAGTTGTTTTTTCCTTCTTGTCAGGTTTTAACAGGACCCATGATATTTTCTGAAGCCTTAGGTAGGGGAAAGCCGATTGCTTTCTCAACACGGAGCTGAAAGGTACTGGGCACACCGAGGTACTGAAGCTGGGAGACCCCTCTGGACTTAGCTCTTATTACTCTGGACTTTGCTTAGTCTGATAGTTTATTATTATGAAGTTATCTGATAGCGCATGCATCATCTACTTCTAATAGTAGTTTCAGTTTTGCAGTATTTTTATCAATTAAGGGGTTATAGAACGATGTATATCCATTTCGGCAGAGTGCACCTGTAATGCCTCGCTCTTTGAAGTTAGTATTATTACAATTAGTCCCAACTCAATGCATGATTGTAGTACTTAATGGCAGTCCGTCTAGTGAAGGAAGTTGAACATGGTTCCCCACAGAATCGCCCCCCTCCCACTCTACCCATCCAAAAAAACACCAATCTGGAGTGACAAAATAAATTGATAATTTTCAAATATTAAGAGATTAATAGGACGAATATTGCAGCACTGTGGTAGCTTAAACAATGATGATTGGAATTCGGTAATAAAATTAATTTATAAATTGAATGAATAAATTTATTTAACTTCCCCTCCGAAAATCCGAAACGGCATTGTCTATTATAAGATCTGCGTGCGTCAACAAGGATCATTAATACCGAACCCACTCGAATGTTTCTCGAATTGCGACGATGTTGCGGATAAATGGGTGACTCTTGAGATTGACCGCACTCGTAATCTGGAATGCAAGCGTCAGGTTTAATATTTCTGTTGCTCGTTTAGAATTGCAAATTGGGAGAAGTGGTTCGTCAGAGCTTTGAAAGGGCCTGCCGCAGGGGGCCGAGCATGGAGGGCGAACATCAACACGGGCCAAGGACCATTAATTTAGTGTCAGCGGCGGAGAGCCCTTACACCTCTAGACCTCTTGACAGGCCGAGCAATGGGGATCCATCCAAACGGCGACATATATTCTGTTGAGGGGTTGAAGAAGACGTCAACCAAGCTGACGATGGCCCATCAATAAATTTCATGTGTACTACAACCACTTCACGTACACAATCGTTCTCTTACGGGATTTTAAAACGTCCCAGGATGAACTTGAAAATGAAACAGTTGGTAAATAAATCTCAAACTAAACTTACTTAGTTATGGCTCGGCTAGTTGGAGTCTCATACTGAGCTTTTACGGTTTTGAAATGTTAATGTTAAGACATAAATATAAGGATAACGATTTTTTATCCTCCTTTATTTGGTTTTTAAATATTTTATGAGCCATACATTTTTTCGTTTAATTATTCACAGGTGTAAGATGCGTCAACACATATCACATAGGCAATACATGTTCGAATTAAGCAATTAAATATATGTATATATTACATTGCACTGTATATTGCCTTAAATGTTTGTATATTATTCATAAGCAATTGAGGGTGTAAATTATATGGATGCATGATGTATTTAGACACTGTGTTGAATATTTCTTCTCTTTCACAATAAAATAATGAACAGCTCATAACTAGCTGTTCCACTGAAATGATCGATGATTCGCAAAATTGAGATTGTGGGGATTCTTGTAACCCGAAGCGGTGGTGGTATTCATTACATACTTCGTGATTGGCTCTTAAGCGGGAAACTTTTCTGCATATAGGTTTTGATATATGTTTCACAAACAAAAGATGGGCAAGTATGTTCGGTTCAATGGAAATAAAATTCCTCAGCGTCGTGTTGGATAAATTGCTAACTTGGGAAAAACATAATGATCACATGTCTAATTCAAGGAATAGTGAATGGGTTATTTTTTCCGACAGCAGAAGTTGTTTATCTCCATTCACATAACAACATTTGAAGCGGTCGGATTACCCTATTGTAGCCGATATCATGCAGAACATCCATAAATGTTACATGCGAAATGTTAAATTGCATTTTTTGTGTGGATAAAATCGCATATTGGTGTTAGAGGCAACGAAAAAACACACAATGATATCATGAACATAGGGATCCCTTATACGGAATTTTACCCTTGCATTCGGAAATTCTGGAAATCAAAGTGGCGAGAAGATTACAAGGATAACGATTTCTTTACTTTGAAATACAATTGATGTAAAACATGTTTGTCCAAATAATTTTCACCTAGTACGTTTAATGTTAGATGCTAACTCCCCTATTCACAACACTAAAGGGATAAAACTTGATTCATAATGTGAGAAATGACGGTTTTTAGGTTAAATAATTAGTAAAATAAATTTAATTAATCGATACTACACAAGATAATACCATTTACATTTGTGCATGGTAGAAAGTAAAATAGCCTAAATTGAAAAAGTCTGCCAAGTTGGGTGTGGCACAAAGTTTCCTAGTGCAGCATATGTATAGTTCATTAAAATGTGTCAAATAAACTTAAAAGCTTCCATGGAGGGTTTCATTGGACTTTGAGCAAAATCGGTCAATTAGGCAATGAGGAAATCATGCTTGATAGGTAAATGTTGTTTGAGCATGCGCAAATGTTACCATTGAGTTGAATCATTGGTGACTATCCACTGCCTTAACCGTCCAACCTCAAAAAATGTCATCGAAATCGGATAAGAACTGTAGGAATCATGCTTATTACAGGGATTTGAGGTTCGTGCAGCGCAGTAGCTACTAATGACACTATCGAAATAAAACTCATATGGAGTTATAAAATCGTCATTTCCCTACTAACTTCCGAGTTTGAGTGAAATCGGACGAATATCCGCACAAAAAAATGACAGCCTAACCCCTATATCGACAGACTCTCAAGCAATAATACCTTAATATAATAGGATAATATGTTACTTGACTATTTAGTACAGGTTTAACACGGATTTCCCCTGACGGGAATAATTTATTATTCTAACGAAAGTAGGTACTTACTCTAATTATGAACTTCCGGCCCAATAATTATTGACGTTAAAAAATATAATTTTATCTGCAAGACTGAGAGCAATCAATTCATCTCCGTTATAAATAGTATCTAATTAATCTATTTATTTGTACGGGGAAAATCCCAATCACAGAATTTTTACCTCACAATATTGGTAACAGATCCATGAAGTTGAAATAAACTGGTTGATGGAGATATGAAAAACATATGAAAAATTGTAAGCTAGGAGAAAAGTTTCTTGATGTCACAAAAAGGCCTGTGTCACAAAAAGTCCAAATCCGGGTGGTTCGTGGAGTGTTCTGGTGGGGGGGTTTCTGTATTTTTTCCGGGTAGATTTTTTTCTTTTTTCTACGACAGAACGACATAGAAGAACACTTCGACACGATCAGGTGTAATTCATGTGGGGTAGATCTTAACTACAGAATATGAATTTTTTTAGCAACCTCACAGACGGTCAGCGAATCAACACGGTGAAAGATTTTATCGTCATCTGCAATCCTCCGTACTTTAACTCCTCAAACCATTTAATTGTGCATAGTCCTCAATAGTACCCGAGATCTTGTATACGCGATCTGTGACTAGGACTAGGACTCAATGACTTGCCGAACATGACTAGTGGAAGGGTGCACAATAGGGATCTCAACTATTGTCCTGGGATATGGAACCCAGACACTATGACTGATAGTACTCATATCTACCTTTGAGCTATCTGATTCAGGAATATTTCTTCTGTCGGTTCGTTGCATAGCGTCATGCTACTCAGCTTATTATTGAGCCTGATGAATACGGAAGAATTCAAGCCATTGTGCCCATATTATGGTACATTTGTGAAATCGTTCTAACAAGCATCGAATATACAGTTTCCATCCGATTATGATGAATTCATCTGGGATTGAGTGGGGTAGGGTTGACATGGGCCTCGTGGACTTCCAATGTAACTAGATCAAAGGTTGCGTCTGCGAGTGAGTGAATGCATAAAGAAAAGGCAAAAATCAAAAACCTTTCTGCGCTACTATTTTCAAGATACCTATTTCATTTCTATTCAACCATATTTCCGAATTTCGTTCTGGTATAAATGCTACTGTTCAAAAGTTTATACACAAACTGATTTCCAAATTCCCTTAAATACGTTTCAATTGTCTACACAATCATTTTTATGGTTCGAGTAGCTATGAGCTATGTGCTACTCGTAACTCGGTAGGCACTTTCTTTTTCTTTCTTAGGGTCTAAGAAATTTTCAATAAAAATCTTGGAACGTTGGTATCTAATACTGAGTCTAATGGACTTTGCGAAATTATGGGGCCGCCATTTGGCATTGTAACTGTTTTTTATTTTAATTATAAACTCTCCACCATATTCTTGAAAAGTATGGCCAGTTTTGGCCTCAGGGCTATAAATGACAAGGTCAAGGGGAGGATCTATGCAGTTATTAAAATGGACTCCTTCTATATTGACGATCGCTGTTCGGCTCTTGTTTGATTATCATTAGAAGGGAAGCCGAGCGTACTGAGTTCATTCACACATTTGAATTACAATCATAGCAAATATCGTCTATGGCAAACATACCTACCTATTGATTTTAATCTCCTTTCACACCGACCCCCCTCATCGGTATTTCGATATAGCGGGTCCCTGGGGCAACCTGCCTGAGTGTTGATTAGAAAATGAGAAGGTCGCTTCAAACCGCCTGCCCCGACTCACACGAATGGGATCTTCCCCACAACAGACGGAAGGTTATTAATCTTGGTGTCATCCTTGGAAAGTGGGGGAGGTTTCAGAGAGGTTTCCACGAGGCGACGTTGCCACCTCTCCGGTCCTTCTGAGAACTTCTCTCGTCCAATTACGGAATTGAACGCCTCTAAAAAACGCCGAGAAGGGCCTTTTCACTTTCCCCCTCTTCTAGCGAGGAACAGGAAAACGGTTTGGTGCCACGCACTCGTTTTTTTCTCGGTGGGTTTCTCTTCTATTCTTTTATTTTTTTCCTTTTCTCTCCCAGGGTGCTTTTTCAAGTTGTCATCTTAAAGGAGATTGGTCACGCGGAGTCAGTTCATGTCAGCAATCAACCACCTCGCCCAAGCCCAATTGTCCAGTCCCACCTTAAGCTTCAAGTTTCTCCTGATTATCTCGCTTTCGTTTTGAGAAAACTATAATTGTCTTCTCTTTCAAAAATTTTCAAATTTAATTAGTAACTGAACATGTATGTTATCCGTTATAAATAAATATATATAGTTGTTCGGATTACCAAGGGTCCAGGGGAAAAACCGACTAAGTAAAATTTTTTTCAAAAATGAGAAAACTCATTTTGAAAGTTTGAAACTCGCTTGTGTTTGGCTGGATGCAAATCAAAAATTGAAATATGCCTTATCATGCAATAAAACATCTATTGAAGTGGTCCACACAATTTTAACGCTATTATTTTACTACTTACTTGTTAAAAAACTCAAAAACTCAGTAAACTCCCAACATACATTGGAAGGACCGACGATGTCAATAAATTCTAATTCAATGCAGTAAAAACGTGTTTTTTCTGTTTTTACGTGGTTTAATCCTATAAATAACGGTGAAATAAACAGAAAACACAAGATAAAATGAAATATTAAATGTTGACTAAGGTAGGGGTCGATCTTTTTTCCGAAAAGCCTTTTCAACTGATTTCACCGTCTGAAGCAAAAGGAAACCTTTCCCGCTCATTAGGCATGATTTCATTTTTTAAGGATTTATGATTTACTATTTTTTCAATTTTTATTTTTATTTTTTTGGAAGTGAGAGATCGACAATACTTACAGACATCACTCGTGTCGAAGTTTGGAGAAAATTTCACTTCAGTTGAACCAAAAAATTTCAGGAGGCACATTATGTCTTACCTTACTTTAGGTGATATCATGTTTTGAGCAAAATGCTTTTGTACAAACAGGTACATCTACTGACTTATCTGAACGGACAATTCTCACTCTATAAGCATAACTGTCTTAGCGAAAGTTTCCCGTTTCCTTTGGCTTTCGTGGTCTTCTATTGGAAACGACGAGAACAGTAATCAGTCCACCTAGGTAACTATATTGTTCATTATGCGAGGAAAGATCGTTAAACTTAAGTAATATCTCCATTCTCTCATCATGAGTTGTGTCCTGAGAACATTTGAACCTCGTACAGTTGCACGGTGGTTCCATTTCGAGAGTCGAAATCCTCAACTTCTTTGCAACTTCTATTAGTCGGTCCGTACGTTTTCTTTTTTCGCCTCCGATCTAGTACACTGTTCATTAACACTGTCAGAACCACTGGGTTCACCACATGAAAATTATGGAAAATTTATCATTTCGCAAAGAAAACCCGATGAGTTAAAACTATTTGTGTTAAGAATGAAGTTACTCAGCGACTCATTCGATGATTGAATGTCAATCAAATTACAACTTCGTCCGAATATCCATTGAAAGGAGTTGAATGACATTCACTTTCTTCCTCTCTGCGTCTACCTGGTAGGATTTTTCTGGAAAACAGTTTTCCTCTTCGTCATAACTTATTCCGCCACCGAACCAAACACAACACCAAATACTAAACAAACGAAACGTGAATGAAAATGAAACATGGCCTCGGTAACGAAAAATAACTAACAAAATAAGTTATAACCACTAAGAAGACATTGGAAATGAACAAATAGCAAAGAGTTATGAAACAAACAAGGAATAATCTCTAGAATACGTGGAGCAAAACCTCTTCAGAGCTACTATAACTCACAAAACATCAGATGCGTTTATCTCGGAACAACAGTTTTCAGTATAAATGCAAAGTTTTTCTGAAACTACTGATCGAATGAGCTTTTTTTTCCCCCAAGAGTACAGTTTATAGTAATTATGGTAATTTTTTTAAAAATTTCACACAATATAAAAGTCATGAGTAACTAAATAAGCGAACTCAAAAAATGACATTTTTCTAAGGCTTACAGAAAATGCATTTAGAAAGTTAGGTACCTAAAAAAATGAACTTTTGTATAAAAGACGTCTATTTACAGGACGCAAAAAGAATTATTTCAATACCTTTCGCCATTCCCGAGAAAATCGGTCATTTGTAAGATAAAAATTAACACAGACTAACAAACGCTCTCATTAAAAAAAATGTATACCTATATAAATAAATAAAATAAAATAAATAAAATAAAATAAAAAATAAAGCAAGTTGGGTGGGCAGTGTAGCTTTGTCACTTGTTATATGGGCGTATAGAATAATAGAATTAAATAGTTGTGAAACATACGAATGTCGCGAGAAATGAGAATTAAATGGAACTGATAGTTGAGCATGCGTACTGATATATAACAATGACATTGATGTGATTATTCATCATTTTCCAGCCAATAGATTTAACGTCCTGACTACCCGGATTGCAAAATTTCTAGTTCAAATGACCTTATTGGGCCAGCCCCACAATCAAATCAACGTCAAATCAATCAAATGAACGTATGCAGTTCCCACTACTTCATAGAGTCAGCACACAGTTTCGATCATTCAAATGGACAATCATTTGATTCCAACTTTTACTCCTCGGAGTGAATATGTGTTCCCCTACCTTTATAGTGTATTCCTGCAGGATTGAATATCCCGCCTACTTATATCTGTCATGGCCATTAGGCTCAAGATGTGCCAGGGACATTAACCTCAATCTGAACCATCAACCTCTCGGATGCATTTAATGACTCCCTGTTTTATATCACGATATGGGTACTCCAGATCCAACGTACGAGCTCAGATATGCACTCGGATGACGGCACGCTCGTCTCTGAAGCACTTTGCTATTCAATATGAAATGGTTCCTCTTATTAACATTAATTTTTAAATAATACTAGCCTAGTTTTCTCGCTCACTTCGCTCGCTCGGTATGGCTGTATTGATACGATGGTCTTTACTGTTGATTGGGACGTCTGTGTAATAATTTGCTGCGTTTCTTATGTGGGACCATGAAAAGTTTATTAGGTTTAATAAAGATAGGCCATTTATCTGCGTAGAAGGGCTATCCAATTAAGATTATGTGGAGCCACGGATGGTAAATTCTTGTACGTGAGGAGCTAAACTGCCCACCCAATTCGGCAGAAGTTTTTTCTGTTGGAAATGACTATCAAAGGCGGCACCTTATGTGGAACCACAAAAAGTTTAGTTTTAAGAACATTTTAGTACTAACAGAACTGTCGGATGTTAAATGTTTGTACGTATTTGTTTTCCCCGTCTATTATTCTTTTGAAGTGTCTTTCAAACGGAAGAGGTTCCTTCCTTCAAGAGCTTTGAAGGCAAAGACCAGATAATTACGTTGCTACGGTATAAGGTAACTAATTTACTCGGTCTAAGGTGAAAAAACCCATAGCGGGGAACTAATTTTTTTCTTCATTTTCCGCATTATTTCGCTGATTTTTCCGGAAAGACAGCATCTTTCAGCGATTTTGACGGCACCATCTTGTTCTACTTTCCCTGAAACTTAACTTTGTCGCTGATATACGAAGTTTTCTCGATCGAATTTTAATGTGGCAGCGGATAGAAGATCGAGCGCTCGACGAAAAACCGTGCATTAAGAGAGCGCCCCCCCAACCACCCTCCAGCCATGGTTCGGGTAGGAGTATAACATTTTAAAATCGCTTATGCCCCCTTTCGGAAAATTCCAAGAAGATCCCCCCACTCGTAGACTCCCCTCACTCAGCCGTTGGGCCGTGCATAGCATGAACAAACAGACGGAGTTTCATTCTTATAAAATAGTAGATGGAGATAGAGATCTTGTAAGTAACATCGACTGCAAATGGAAACACGAATCTTTAAATGTCGAAAGGATGTACATTTTACAGACTACCTTTTAAGTTTTTGCCGAATGTTGTGAAAAATTAATGCATCACGAAGCATGGATCACATCCACACGTTAATTACGGTTAAGAAGCTATTGAAATGGCTTCAAGTTGCGACCATGACACTGTAAGCTCAGAATTCATAAGAGATATTAGCGTCCAGCTTTTAAAAGGAGAAAAAGCCATCGAGGCCGATCACCACCATCGAGAAGTCTGAAAGCGGTGAGAACGTGCATAAACTCACAAGTGCCTTCAAGGGGTAGAGTGGGGGCTGGGTGGCGTCTGTCTGCCCGGTGGAGCCGTCTTGAGTGGGTGAGTGGTTACGTGAAAGGAAAACCTTTGGAAAACTCCCTTGGTGCTTATCAGAGCACGAAACGACTGTGGTAATGTATTGGTGGTGTCGGATCATTTAAATATCGCTGGAATATTAAAGTCAAGTACGTAGTGAAGGGTTGCATTCTGATGGCAGTGATTCAAAGATTGAGCAATGCGATTAGATGTAAAATTAATTTTATTGTAAACATATGGTACGGGTCCAATATGTAGTTAGAAAACATGGCAGTCTTGTTAGTAAAGAGCAAGGTATCGTATGGGACCAATTAATGATTTCTTATCAAATACAATATGAGTGGTTTAAACTTTAGCTGGCTAACGCTATATGAATTTCATTCAACTAAGAGTAAAATCAAGCTATTTTGAAAACTCTTTAGTGAGAAATGGTGAATTTCCGTGTTTAAGATACACTGATCCAAACTGAAAATTTGATAGTAAGAAAAAGTGTTCGACCTCCAAGTCAGATAGGATTAGCGGAATCATTGTTTTTGCTTTCGGTTTTGTTTTCGCCAAAATCAAATTTTCCACTTGCATTTTACATTTTATACCATTATGAACAACTTTGGTGTGAGTATGTGGGTATTTCTACGTGTGTCCGCTAATCCTTGTAACACACCTAATTTCTACAGTTTCCATCAGATCATGATGAAATTTCATGGGGCAGGTCAAGTAGACTACAGTTAGACCCCTTTCAGTTAGATTGTTGACTACTCAATACTTCACTCTGCGCAAGTGCACACATAAAATGCATCAAGCAAAATTGTTTCTTTGCCTACTTGTCCTATCTCCAACTCTTACTTCCAACCCTTGTCTGGAAAAAACGATCCAATCATCGGATATAAATTTCTATTTGGGCGTATCGAAAGTAGCTGCTGTGCATTTATGAATGTGAAATCCTTGTACCAAGCACTATTTCAAAAATTTTCATTCAAATTTGATGACATTTTCTGAACACTATCAATCTATACTATTAATTTCATCACTAAAAAATTAATTAATTTTACTGAGAATATTATAAAAACGTAAAATCCGTCAAGCGTATTTTTTCGAATGCGCTAATGTACCTAAATTACTTCAAGCATCATTTTCCCGTTTCCTAATTGACCAGTTTCGACGTTTTATGTAATCTATATTTTGATTAACTTTGATCCCGCTATGGAGATTTTATTTTTTATGTTTTTTAATTATTACCTATTAAAATCATTTCAATGATCTCAATATTCACGTTATTTTCAGATGGGAGGTACCTACCAACTTAAATATCGTTCTACTTAGATCAGGGGGACTTGAAAAGTTTAGTTGCTTATTAGGTAAATTGCATTTATTTTGCCATTGCTGGTGCCTATTCTATACAGATATCTTGATGAAAATCTACGGTTCTGCAATTTGAAATGGAGCTTCTTTGTTATGGTACGGATATGTTACGAAGGCGCACTGATCTGCTGATGGATCTCTGAGACTAATTTCTTTCCTTTTTGACCTACCCCCCCTTTTTTTTCTTTCTTTGTTGTTGTTGTGTTGAAATGTTTTCTAAATTTGTTGATGTATACAATAAACCGTAAAATTGTGCGTCCTGGAAGGCAATATGAGCCGAATCATTTACTATGTACGAGGTTCGATAATCATTATAGACCAATGATCTGCGTAGAAGGGACATCTAACAGAAACAATAAACCTCGGTAGCGTAATAATTATGATAATGAATGAATAATAATCATTTTCAAAGTTTTTTACGGTATCTGTTCTTGTCCGTACTGACGGACTGGTTAAGTGTAGGTAGAATTATTGATTTTATTTAAAATTTCCCCACGGTATTTTCTCATAGGCCAATGTCTATGCAGGAGTAGCAGTATAGACCCCTCTGATTGATAATAATATCCATTATAGACCAGGCATATTATACAGACATACAGACATAAT
Organism: Adelphocoris suturalis; assembly: GCA_030762985.1. Classification (NCBI taxonomy): domain Eukaryota; kingdom Metazoa; phylum Arthropoda; class Insecta; order Hemiptera; family Miridae; genus Adelphocoris; species Adelphocoris suturalis. Next base: position 24,489,951 of record CM061040.1, on the reverse strand, counting down.
GAACAGAGGTAATTCACAGAATTATACAGAAATAATAATTTACAGCGTTTTTTTGAATTCGAAGTGGATATAATAAATATTTTTTATCAATACGTTTGGCAATCATCTTCAAGTTTTGATTTCTTAAACTGAATGAATGTAATTCAGAGTCAACAATATCTTCTCTTAAAATTATAAGAACATTATACGCATAACATTATATTTTTAAGTACCGATTTTATCATAGAGTAAATAGATTGTAAGACATGAGCGAATCACCAAGACCTTCCCCAACAACACGGGCCAAGCCTATCGTTGGGAAAGAAATCGAAAGTGAGTAGCTCAAGTTGTTCAATTTGTACCATATTTATAAAATGCATTTTTATGATTAAATAAATGAATAAATACCATGAAGGGTAGTAAAAAAATATATATATATACCGTAGACTGGAAAGATTTTTGGATCGAATATCATGAATTTTGGCATTTTCTAATTAATTACAGCTTAGGTGATAGATTGAAATAGAAAGAAAGTTGATTTAACGTAGGAAGGGAAAGAAAATGGGAAAAGAAAAATACCTTGGTCTAACAAGTGTGGGATGAGAGTTTGACAAAATATATATTAAGTGTAATGTAGGTATAGTGTAAGTAATTGACTTCTTCAATTCTTACTCGTAAAAACATAAAAATCGTTTACCTAGAACCATTGGAATCAGGCCTAGGATTAGAAGGTACCCACTACTACTTTATTCATTGCCTGGTAACCAATTATGGATGAAATCGACAAATTATCAAAGGCACAGTGTTTCATCATCTCCTAACTTATGAATTAATAATTTTCCGGTCGCACACGATAGAGCCAACTAGAGCCAGCTGACCTGTTGTTGGAAATGTTCGATGATTTATAGCCCGAGCGGAAAATGAGGGAGAAAATGGATCGATAAATAATTCAACCTTGGTATTAGAAGCGCGTGAGTGCGACGGGTTTTCACGGACCTTCGCGTAGTAAAGAAAGCCCGATGAGTCCTCTATATGGGGATGTTGTGAGCTATATTTTACAAAAACTCTGACAGAACAAATTAATCTAACAGGTTTTCTGAGAGGTGTGGCGCCAAAGTTATTAGAAAATTATTCGAGGCGACCCTGTAAAGTCAACTCATTCGCCGTTGTCTAGCCATAGAAGATAGGTGATAATTCTCGCGTGATGAACAAGAGTAACAAAAAAAACCCCCCCCCCCCCCTCCTCTCATGAATCTATAGTGGTGGAATAGGTATAATATACAGGTAGGAGAATTTACCAAAGCTTACAATACATGGTAGGAAGAATTCTGAATGAATATTGGCTATTTCACCAAGGGTGAGTTCATTACCGTTGATTGAGAATTGAATTCAAGAAATCATGAATTCTTTTTTTTCCAAAATGATGAGAATCTCGTGGAGAACTGTTCCACATATTTCCAGTCTCCCACACATTCAAGTCCAATAAGTTCATTTGTTTTTGAAGACTTCCCCGTACCTAATTTCCTTCAATAAGGAGATCGTAGCAAATTATAACGCAAGGGTAAGTGAATATAAAAGAGATGGTGTCACGAGCTTATATTTTTTTAATCCTCCACTCGATAATGTTGAAAGTGCAACTCTTTCTGGAAGCTTGACTGTCATGTTTGCAACTTGTAACTGCGAATCAACCGGAAACCACACACATCGTGGAGACAAAAAAACATTCTGATAGGATGATTAGGTCAAACCTATTAGACCAAGTGATAAGAAATAGATACATTTTGGAAGTTTACTCTCCGAAACAAGCCACCAGTTTTTATTACAATGCTGTTTTATAATTATTACTTATTTTAATTTATTCATTTTTATTTTTAAGTGCTTAGCAGCCCTTAATTGAATACATAAATAAAATATGACTTAATGTAGTTCAAAAGCTGAGGAGCAATTTTCGCTGTTGAAGACTTTAAGAAAATCAAACAGTTAGTAGGTACTCCAACAAATGGTGAACGATTTGTGTGGATCGAAAAATAAGGAAGCCAAATTTGCATAGCAACGTAATGGCAGAAAATGAGAATCATTACCTATTTGATTTACGCGTCATAATATTTTTTGAAATGAGTTTATTGAGATGGTAATGGAAGATAGATTCCACCATTAATAGCCACAAAATAACATTATAGTAGGAAGTTTAGTGAAATAAGCGTTACGCATTTAATTAGACAAAATCGAAATAGTTATTTGACTCTGTACATTTCCAAGAACAGTCTACAATCACTAAGAACCAACACACGGCACACATTGTGTTTAAAAATCGATATGTACATCGAGAACCTTAACGTTTGAATTAATTTCCTGTTATATACAGGGTTCAGCCAAAACGAATAGCAACGCTCGAGAAGCGGTTATCTTTCGTAGTTCTGCGCCACATTAGGCATTCAACTCATCGCGTGACCTTTAATACATTTACATATTTCCGTAGATAAGCCCCTCCTACGTGTGACAGTTCATGAGAATGAGACGTGAGTTATAAATTCATTCAAACACTAATTCGTGTTTATGCCTGCCATCTTGTCAGGGCGTCTCACCTCTACAACCAGCACTCCATCGAGAATTTGTTCTTGCTCACATATCAAAGAAATATCCCGAAAATCCCAACCGGAATAACAGATTTTTCAATATATTTTCCGACTTTTTTTAATGAAACGGCTATAAACAGCTATAAACTCAACTTTCAATGTGTGTTTGAATATTTTGTAAGTATACCGTTCAAAAGAATGATCCATTTCTTAATGCCACAAAAGTTTAATTGCAAAGCCAGGCACCTCACATGCGTTATAACAATCAATATCTGCGTCTATTTAGTAGTTGAAGATGCTAGGCTTCCCTCGTTGGATTCATCGTGATATTTCCTGTCTGAACATGCTACTGAGATCCCACTGGATTTTCATCTCTTAGCGTTTTCCTGTTTTAGCGTTCATCCACCTTTTTGATTTGGACTGATTTCGATCCATAGACTTTACTTGTTTCACTTTCTACCTATTATACACATGGTTCTGTTTGAATCAGAAAACGAAAGTTTTATTTTTATTTTTTTAATATGTTTTATGGCTCGGTCAGAAAACATTTTTGATTATAGAAAAGTGCAACGTTTTCTATTGAGTTGAAAGATCGAATAATGTAGCAGTATGATGTTTTATTCCTTTCCGGTTTTCGTAGCAAACATGGGTGTAATAATATTAAGCTTCTCATACAATGAATACTTTTTTGGACATTGGGCAAAACGTGGATTATATGGACCTTGATATTCCCTTTACCTACAAAAATCTTATCATGCAGATTTTGGCCAATAAGCACCATCCAAATCCAGAAACGTTATATTAAGATGAGGAGGTCCCTGTACAGATGCATCCTGCCAGTGGACCAGACCTTGCATCCTGTCTTGACTGCCTATACCATGTATGATGGAGCTCGAATTATGCATCTGTCGACGTTGCAAAGTTCGGGAAATGCGATAGGCTTCATCCGAAATACAACTGTTGAGCTCGATTAGAATTATTAATATTATTATTCATACTTTGTAGAAGTTTGCTGGATTGGAGGTCTATATCTGGTGGATGCATGATATTAAGGGTGGAGGGTACATTAAGAAACGTTGAACACTGCACTGGTGGCTGACACTGAGTAATATTTAAGTAAATTGAGAAAATTAGTACTCAATAGAACTAAATTATTTGATAGTATTTCCTCCAGTAGCCAAAGATTTTCCTGCCACGAAAACTATTAGTCTATTAGAGAGTTTTTGTTCTTCGCGTAATTTTCTACCCGTGTACGTGGAAAGACTGAAATACCAACTGCGCATGCGCAAATCTTCACGTCAACGTGTAGAACTACGCGTGTACGGGAAAAAGGCCTATCTACACGTGCACGGGAAAATGCATTCGTTGGAATTTCGGCCTACGGGTAGTCATCATAGCCTGACGGAATGGTAACAACAGTTGCCGGTAGCCACAGTGTGACCAAGGTAACCGCAGTTACGCAGTTACCAGCAAAGGTAACCACAGTGTGGTTGCCAAAAACACGTTGGTTGGTCAACAAATCGAGAGGTTATAGTGAAGTGCTCCGCTGCTCCGCTACAAAATTCAGCCATTTAAGGTACCAAAGCAATAAATGTATTTATAATTTATGTATTTATAAATAATTATAAAGCAATTGATTATTTAAATAAGAATAGGTTGTACGAAAAGAATACGAAACAGCTTCTGAAACACTTATAGAGACGTTAACGTGACGTTAGCGTTTGGTTTTTCACGTATACGTGTAGAAATACGCGTAAAAATCACGTGAAGAGCTAGCATCTCAAGCTGCTTGCTCTAGACGCTGCTCTTCACGTCAACGGGAGAAAATCTAACGGGAAGAACAAAAACTCTCTATTATTTAATATTTAAAACTATTAGTAAAAACTATGATTTGCTCATAACTGAGTACAAAGAAAACGCTTGCATACGAGTCTGCAACACATTGGGACATTTTATGTCTTTAGTTACCACCACCACCACCCCCCTCCTCCCATTTCAACAAATAATTTTGACGAATAATGTTCAAAACAATAATTTTCATTACAACGTTTTCTCGAAGTGTTTTCTAACGTGGAAACTAATAACAACAAAACTAGCGGCATTGTTTACTACATCCACTAATAACATTAATAAATATAAAATGGCGACATAAATACCAAGAAAAAGTGCGAAAGAAATGCGTGATAAATCGAGAGCTTTCCAATAAATGGTGAACGATTTCCGTCCGTTGAAAACTTAAGAAGCTTCATTGCCCCAGAAACAGCTTGGTTGTACGTGGAAATCATTAGAAATCAACTGTAACGCTTTTTTATAACGTACAGCTTTTTGAGTCCATGAGCCAACGTAAATACATAAAATTTCAGAAGAACTTTAGTCAAATACCATGTTGATGAATTACCGTTGCATGTGATGGGTGTGACAACCGTGAATTCAATCTTGAAAATGCCCCGAACTGTAAAACGGGGGGAATAATTACATGAAGGCACTTTGAGATACGAGCCCTTGTAGGTGAGCTCATGTCATCCGCATGGGGCAACAGCATTAAAGAACCAGTAATTCTTGAACCATCTCTAACCACACCAGGCCTCAGAGGGGATCTTGCACGCTGAGGCGTGTGGGATCGACAGGGGGAAACGTTGTTCGACGTCCGTGTCTCTGACACTAGAGAGTTTTTGGTGACCAATAACGTACCCTTAACGTCACCCTAACGTACCCAAGAGTACGTGACCTTGAGGGGACGTTAGCAACGTTGTACGTTAGAACGGCTCCTTCAACGTCACCCGTTTGGGGACATGAAGGCACACGACACCAGCCCTCCTGTAAATGTGACACTACTGGGCACCTCAGAATTACTCGTATACTGGTGAAGTAAATAATAATAGTTTTTCTGTTCAAATGCCTCCTTACCAAATTATTACGTTGATGTAGCGGGTAGGTTTTTGAACACCCCTCAAACTTGGTTATTTTACGTTTCAAGTCGCGTAAAAACCGAATGTGCCATTTGAAGTCCGCCTCCGCTGTCTAGCTTTACTAGCCTTCAACTCGATCGAAAAAATCCGTTCTTTTGCGTACAGGCTCTATTAGGTCGATTAGAGTCTTTTTTCTATTATTATTTCACATATCTTAAATGATAAAAATGAGTTTTAAGACACTACTTCTTGGCAGTATTGTTCTTAGTTTGTCTGATCTCTCAGCTGTTTCCACGTGAACATTACATGAAGTGCTGCCTCCACTGATTATTGTGTCAGGTAAAATCCTGGTTCATTGTCATAGAGATAAATACTTTTTCATGCTTGTTGTTCATACCCAACGGAAAACCCAAAAACATTAAGTTCGTAACGACTAATTACCTATGGGTGCAACTAAACCGCGGTGTTCCACACTTGAGGCTTACTATCTTTGCGTTAAATCCATGCCCTGTTTAGGAATTGAAAACTAAAAATGAGAAATTAGCCCGTATTTGTACTGAAACTAACATGAAATTCGAATTCAGGATTGAAAATCGGCGTTTCATATCGAAATGAAGAAATTGATTAGTCAACCAGTGGACAACAAGACAGCTGGGGGGAAAATATCGCGTTGCCCAACCACCGTTAACGTGACATCAAAATTAAGGCAACCGTTCTCCCGGTTCCATTTGGGTTAGCATCTTCATTTGCTCCCTCAAGACTACGGTAACGGGTGATGTTAACTTGAAGTCGCAAAAACTCTCTGGTGACGCTCTGACGCTCCTTCACACGTCGATCCCACAATTGCGGTAGTCCTCGCTGAGGCTTAGGAGGAGAAAAAACGAAGATATCTGGCAGCAAGTGAGCAGCGACACGCATCATTTACTCCCCTAGTCTGCTCAGTCGACGGCCTCTTTGCTCCCAAGATGGTGGCCTTAACCGAAGTTCTCGCCGGAAAATTGGCTGAAAAATGGTTCAGACCACAAGGAGAAGTAAGAGGACGGCTGAGGGTGAGAATGGGATTCGCAATAATAAGAGCGCATCCATGTGCATCGGAGGATCGCGAAAGAATGGATCTCCGCCGAAGTTTTGATAGGGTTTGGTGATGGGGCCGCCCTGTCCTTGGGTATGAATTTGGGAACAATGCATTACGTTAACATTGAAGTTTGGCAAAGAAAAAAAAAAACCGTAAATCAAGTTCCCACGTAAATCAAGTAGCCAAAATATAATCTGTTGTCGTTAAAATAAATAAATAAAAATAAAAATAAATGAATAACTGTCTTTTCATTGCTCTTAGTTAATTAATTAATAAGTTTTGTTTTCTCTTTATATTTTTGTACAACTTGCTACTCTTGGATTGCAAATAATCTATGAATTTTTAGTGAAATTTGAACCCTATGTAAAGCTCGGAAAATACACTTTTCAACAAAAACAAAACAACAATAGCCAATCAACCTGAGTTTGGTTTGATACATTTTAGATTAATCAAAGCAAAGTTTGATGATTAGGTTGTGGATACTGGATGTGGAGGGGAGACGGTATTTACAGCGAACGTACAGCTTCACGTATCGCTGGAGCAACAGTGTATTTGACGGGTCATGCGAGCGTTTGTGAAAGCGAAATATAGTCGGGTGGGAACCCATCGTGGCAAACTTCGCGTATTTGTCGTTATTGTCGCGACAGAGGAGCATTTTGATTGATTAATCTTCTCTTTTCTCGCCCCAACTGTAAAATCCGGACCTCCGCGCGTTTGTACGTGGGGGATTGATGTTCACAATTCGGACTTTACTTCTCCCGTTGAAAGCTATCAGTGGAGACCAGGGTCTGCAAATTGTCGAGCTGCTCTGGCAAATTGTTGTGCGCGATAAATCGATATTTCGTATTCGCCGCGATCCTTGGCCGTTCCCTTAATGGACGATGGAACAACGAATAAATTGCAATAGAATCGACGAAAACGACTGCCTTGTTGGATCACTGAATTTTTTAAAATAAACTTAAAATATAATCCTTTCAATTCCAGCACATTTGAAAGAAATCAAATGAAAACTGTACAAGTCATTCTTTTTACAAGAATTTGAGGTTCGCACATGCGCAGCAACCAGTAATAATATACGATTGCGTTGAAACTCATAAGGAGGTGAACAAATTTTCATTTCTCAACTATCCCTAAAATATGAGCGAGATCGGACGAATAGGCCATAAGAAAATGACGTACCTATGATGGGTTTTATGTTTGCACGTGGGCAGTGGCAACTTTTAATTTCTAAGTGATGAAATTGATAGGAGAAAAAGCTTAGTCTAACTAGCCCATTCGCAGAAAATATCGTCAACATCGAATAGAAACTGTTTAAGTTGTACCGGTTGCAAAAATTTCACTCAAATTTGTGCATCCGCAGCAGTGTAAATTGATATGGGATTATCAAATTGTATTTTCCCAACTACTCTCAGACTTTGAGCGAGATCGGACGCATTGATCGTGAAAAAATGTCGTTGGATGGATTTTACGTTCGCACATGCGCAGTAAAAACGTTCAAGTTCCGAGTGATGAAATTGATAGGGAACCAGCCTGAACCGCACATTCCATGAAAATTGATCAAAATCAAATGAGTACTGTAGAATATATGCGTGCTTAAAGGGTTCACGGAAAAACGGGCGCACTAATGATATAGGATTTCCATTAATGCATACACATTTATAATTGCTTCATAATCATGTTTCTAAAGAAAGAAAAAAATTAATAATAAAAATGGATAAATAAAATAAAATAAATGAATAAAGAAAGAAAGAAAAAATTCTAATCCTCCTTAAAAACTTGGTTTATATTTCAAAATACGTAAGATGAAAAAAAGCTAATAAAAGAAAGAAAAAATCCGGTGCACCGTCCGGACCTTTATTTTAAATAATCACATATGGGGCGAGGATGGTACTCAATGGTCACTATCCCTTTCAATCAACTCCAGAGAGTAGAACTTTAAGGGCTTAAAAAATCCTTTAATCTTTGTTCTTGGAAAGGTCCTCTTAACAACAGCGAATCATGTGCTTGTTCCGCACAAAAACTGATAGAGCTCGATCGATAAGCTGGGATGAGGGACAAACATTTTTTATTTAAATAGTTAGGTAAAAGATAATAAACCTTGAAATATATACGGAAATTGGCCCATATTCCATTTGGAAAGAACAACATTATGTGGTAGATGAACCCGTGAATACGTGAGGAGGTTTCCCGTCGTGAGAAGGTGATAAGTTTGAGCAAGGAGGCATTAGCATGCATGGTACATGCCGGGGTCTGCCAAGATACATGCTTCTCAGATACCTCGGGAATTCTGCCTCAAGCCTCGTGTGAAATAGTTTTATCCCAAGCCCTCGAAGTTTAATTCGCATAATAGAGGGGCTCAGGGCGGAAGTCCTGGATAGGGTACGTATGGGAACGGGAAGGAAGTTATAATTCCCTTCTGGAGATCACTTACTAACCTCCTCTCGACTTAATCCTTGTAAAAACGACTTGAGATCACGGAGCTCTTAGGGATATCGATCTTAACTGAAGCACCAGCTTTGTAGACTGCGATTCATCAAAATTACAGAACCCTTAACAGGATCTTAATTGAAAGAAGGACACTCGCAAGATTCATGATTAACCAGAAAATGTTTGGGCTATCTTCCAAATTAATGTCTAAATCGTCTAAATACAGTTATAAATACACAATCCCACTCTGAACCCCGTCTGCTGAGAGATCTGCTTTTACTTTGCCACCAATAATTGAGACACAACCCTCCGAGGAGGAGGCCAACACCTCATGTAAGTACACAATCATCAACAGCACCATTGAGTAGAAATTGCTCAAATGATGTTAACCTACTTCAGAACAAACTGCGTTCGATACGCAAAATCGTTCAATACGCATTTCTACTATGGTCCCCGCTATGCAAATATCTAGTAAGTGACCAAAATTGAAAATAGAGTTTTTGCGGTCGTTGGATTCAGTTTCTCGAAATATCTCAATTCCCCAAACCTGTAGGTGGATAATATAATTAAAGGCAGCGTCGGGAGGATTCAACTTAGCACTGATTATTCAACTATTAATAGGATTTGTAAGGTTCATTAGATTGATATAAATGTACGTAACATTAGAAAATATTAAGAACTCATTTCGTGATGTGCAATGCCCCAGATCAGCTCTTGGTTACTGGTGGTCGATATGGTAACGGTGGTCGATTACGTTCCAGGTCGCTCTGGAAATTTACTCAGTAAACCATGTTGAGGGGGGGGGGGGGAGTCGTATCGCTGTTAGAAGTCTTTATAAGTTTCATTACATTTATATAAATATTTATAACATAAAAAAGTGGAAAGCATTTCGTTTCGATGTTCAATACATATTATTACCGGGATCTGCCCCTGGTTAAGAAATTTACCCAGTGTGAGGGGGGTGGGGAGTATAGCTGAGGAGGGCCGTGTCAAACGCAGTTCCTTTTATGAAACGCAGTGTGGCGTCAAGATTTACGTTTCTAGATACGTACATTTCCAAACTCTAAGAAAATAAATGGTAAAAAATCCTTCCGTCCGCCATACGGCCATACGCCGCACAAAGGGCCGGTAATCGATTCTAAGTGGACAACATAATTTAATGAGTTATTCTTATAGAAATTTTGTGCTGATTCCGAATGTACCCCATATCCTTGTACATAAAATAGCTCTTTCGACCCAAGAAATCGACTCTTAACAATTATTTTCACTTTTTGATCTTTGGAACTTTTTTTTTTTCCGCATATAATGAGACAACCACCAGCTCTCTAACTCTTTTCTTCGTTTTTTGCGAGTTCTCAGTTTTCGTGATTTACCCCATTCACTATCTGAGGATTTCCATGGAAGTGGATAGTGAGTGGTAGGTCAGAAGAGCTAGAAGTGGCAATGGTCCCATTCGATGCAGAATTTCATCTTCTACAACCGTTAATATATATATATATATATATATATATATATATATATATATATATATATATATATTCATTTATTTATATAGGTATATATATATATATATATATATATATATATATTCATTTATTTATATATAGATCAGTAACAAAGATCAAAAAGAGAGAAAATTTATCAAAAATCCGTTTTTTGGGTAAGAAGTTATTAAGGTAAAGGGACATGAGGTCTGGAATCAGCGAAAAAATTTTCTATAAGAATAGTTCATGAAATAATTGTGTCTACCTAGAATTGGTTTCTGGCCCACTGCGTGCCGTCGGCCGTCTTCTCAGAAACTGCTTTATGAATAGTCCCTTGAGCCAGGGCCGAAAATAGGTAGTAATTTGAGGAGAAGGTTTGAGATTAGATTCTGAAAATTTAGTTTGTTCTGATTGAAAAAATCTTTGTCTGCCATCTCAAAATTGGTGGAATACAAAATGGCTGCCTCATAAATATGGCTTAAAAACTCTCAATTATGTCTTAAAATAAGCGAATTACAAATAATTAAAAATTGGGCTAATTTTAGGGGTCCTCTCCACCCCCCGTTTAGACTTTTGCCCTTCAAAATCACCTAGTGGCGTTAATACTGATTTGATTGCAATCTGTCAAAACTCATTCTACTCGAGATTAAATAATTTCCAAAATTCGAATTGTGCATATTTTAGCTGAGACCTTTTCCCATTGACTTACTGCCAAACTTTTGAATTTTATGTCATTTTACACATCAAGTTCGCAAAAACGGCCTTTTACTTTTTATTTTGATGGAAAACAGTCTGAACAAAAACTTGCTCGGAACGAACTTTTTGGGAAGTATTTAACCCTGAATTGAATGATGTTTGGCAGACCTGAGTCAGACCAATATTGAGGTCGCTAGGGGTTTTTGAAGGGCAAAAGTCTAACCGTCTTTAACAGATAACCTCTTGAAGACAGTAGACTAACGACGGAGTGTAAAAATATCTGTAGGATGTACGGTTTAGAAATTATTAGAGAAAAACCTAAATAGAAAAATTAAGCCATCTCTATGAAGCCACCATTTTGTATTCCACCAACTTTGAGATGGCAGACATGATTTTTCTCACTCAGAACGGACAAAATTTTCAAAACCTTATCTCAAACCTTCACCTCAAATTACTACCTTTTGGCAATTGGCTCAAACATCATATATGGAGTATGCTAGTAACATCAGCATCGATTTTGCTCAGCCCTACTTGAGGGCTGAAATATTTAAAAAATCGAGATTTAAAAAAAGGAAACCATAAAAACAAGTTTTTAATGTAACTCTTTCTTTTTCTCATGTTCTCGGTTAATTTTATTGTTGTTTCAATATTTGGTAGTTTCTTGGCAACAATAAATTGAAACAAAATCACATTGTTTCAAAATCACATTGATAATAACTTAAATTAAATTGACAAGGAAAATCATTTAATATTTTATTGACCCTGGATTTTTTGTCATTTTATGCAGACGTTCAATAGTATATATAATAAAAAACTGTCAAGGTAACAGTTTTTTATTGTCATTGATAGATTTATTTATTCATTTCGGGCAAAGCCCGATCACAAAAATTAATCCATATTGATTACAATATTAGCGTCTGATCAATCAATGGAGAAAGGATATCGAATACAAGGCTCTCACATATTTTAGCTAAAACGATTAGCTTCGATATTGGGTGGTAACGGCGAACCTCTCCCCTGTTTCCTCCCTTATGAATCGGAACAATAAAGCTCCTCTTGAAAGACTCACGCACAAAACCTGCCGAGAATGAGGGGTTGAATAATACATGAATAGGGTAGGCTAGAGACGTCGAGCACCTTGAGAATACTGACGGTAACAAGCTTTATAAAAAAGGCCTTCTGTCCTTAAATTAGTTTTTTTAAATTTAACTCCAACGTTTCTCCCCAGGAACTGGAGGGTCTTCAGGGAGATTAACACTAAAAAGAGTAAAACATCAACTTACTTATAGTTTTATTTTTTGTTAAAAATCGAATTTAAAGTTACGAGCCTTATAGTTAAATGGTCCAACACATGAGATGACAAAGAAAAAACTTACAACCTATAAATATGTTGCTCCAAAGTGGTGTGGTCTGCCCAAAATTTACATGGATAATCCTAAGCCACTACGACCTATAGTCTCAATTCCCAAACCTGCAATCTCAGCCGCCACTTAATCACATACCTCAAAGCAATGACAGTGTGTAGTCAGTGTAATGTAAAGAATTCTTATGGGATGAAGGCATTGGTAGATGGAATTCAAACGAGACCTAGGTACAGATTCGTATCTTTCGATGCAAGTTCCATGTTTACATCATTACCACCTACCCTGGTTATGAAAATCGTAGCTGGAAAATAGGACGTTATCCAACGGAAGCACCATAATTTAAAGAAAACGCTTGCATACGAGTCTGCAACACATTGAGATATTTTATGTCTAGCTGTAGACTCGTATGTGTTGCAGACTCGTTTGGTTTTAGAGCCACTAATCTGATCCGGACCCTGGGCATCGTCAAGTAAATGTCCTAAAGAGGCTACATACGAAATTAAAGCTTCCTAGAGTGTAATGTAAAGAAATTACCTATTAAAATGATGTAACCACCGCTTCACAAATCAAACCAGTCTCGCAATATTCGGATCACCTGTTATGAATCAAATCATCGAAACACCAGCTCAATAAAATCATCAGAAATTAAGAAGCGGTTGCAATTATGTTCACAATATCAATTATTGAGAATGATCACCTGAGTGCACACAATTATTCAAATAACCATACTCATAACTCAGCTTGTTTGCCACGCACTTCGCAGTAGTTAACATAATATGGTTGGATAAATCGAGAGATTTCGAACAAATGGTCAACGAATTTTGTGGGATGAAAAATGACGAAGAACCATTTCCCTAGCAACGACTCGGTTGTAAGCGGAAATCATCGGAACACTAACCGTAACGCTTTTTGTTAACGCTTTTCTCGTTTATGTGCCAAAGTAAAGACATAAAATGTCAATAAAATGTTCCTAGATGCATTGAATTATTGCATGGTCATTTCTTTCTTCATTTGTAAGGGTCAAGTGTATTTGCAAACAATGGGAAACCCGCTCATTCCTATTACGAGCGACATCGTTATGGAGAATATTTTCAATCTAATTAAAGGTAAATTTGGCGACAAAATCCAAATAATGAAGAAATATGTTGATGACATCATATTTCTAATTGATCCAGTCATTATACCAGGCGTCCTCACTGGTTTTAACAGCTACTGCCCCACTTTCCACTTCACAGTGGAGAAAGAAAATAGCGGAAGAATTTCATTTTTGGACACTGAAATGATAAAAAATTAAGAAGATGATAAAATCACCACAAACCACTACTTCGAAAAAACATACCTACTCCGGACGATTACTAAATTTCTCGACGCATGCTCCAATGCGGTACAAGAAAAATGTCGTGAAAAATACTGTACATCGATGGCTCACGTTTTCTGACCCCAAATTCCTCAAAAAAAAAAAAAAAAAAAAAAAAAAAAAAAATTAAAAAAAATAAAAAATAAAATAAAAAATAAATAAATAAATAAATAAAATAAATAAAATAAATAAATTAAAAGTGATCCTGACGGCTACTGTGTACCCCATCAAAATGGGGTACCAAACTATACATAGAACATTTCAAAGAAACACTCAGGACAGTATACCTTCAACTCAACAACAACAACCAGTCCAATATAATTCAATTCCATACGTGAATTGGGTGGCATAACAAATGAAAAAGATTTTGAGCCCTATAAAAACGTCGTATGAACACTTAATACAAACCGACCACTATTTTCCAAACTAAAAGATTTCACATCAAGAGAACAACTTTCAGATTTGGTCTACCAGATCCCTTCTGGTAGTGGTGGGTGTAGGGGAAACGTGTCAGTTCGTTCGGTCTGGTTTTTCAAAACATGAATCGGATCTACAACAAGTTGGAGTTTGATTTGAAAAAAAAAAAAAAAAAAAACGCGGCAGGCTGCTTGTACTTTCTCTCTTATGAGAGAAGAGCTATGAGCATTCAAAATGTCTCGGTAATTTCAATGTTTTTGATTGTTTTAAATTAATTAAAAATTAGAAAACATAAAATAATTATTGACACACAATTACTGAATTTGCTGTAAGCCAGTCTCGACGACGCCCAATTCTTCCACGAACATGAATTCACAGGTACCTAGGTAATTTTCTGTTATGGTGCGCGTCTACAATTACTATAACCAAGATTAACTTCTCAACCAAGTGACAACAAAACAAGCGGCATTGTTTACTATATACATTTATAACATGAATGAATATAAAACTACGACATGAATAGAAGAACAAGTACGAAAGAAATGCGTAATTCGTCGAGAGCTTTCCAACGAGTGGAGAACGATTTTGGTCCGTTGAAATCTAAAGAAGTTTCATTTCCCCAGCTACGGCTTGGTTGTACGTGAAAGTCAAAAGAAAACAACACCTATTAACTTGTTTATAGGTTGCGTGACTTTTTTTCTTCGCGTCATAAAATTTCTGTAACAAAATTTCCGGTTGACCCGTCGACTAAGAAATTTTTCAATGCAAAAAAAAAAAAAAATAATAATAAAAAAATAAAAAATAAATAAATAAAAAAATAAAAAATAATAAAAATAAAAAAATTAGGGACAGAAAGCCTTTTTTATAAAGCTTGTTATAAACTGAACTGTCCGAATGGAGAGACGTTATAATACTGACGGTGCACCGTCAGGACCGGCTCCCTTCTTCTCATCCAAAGAGCTTAATTTTGGCATTATCTGGTCGACTGAAACTTTCAAATCACATTTAAGCTAATTGATTTATCTGAAAATGATGGCTTAAACGTAGGATCGGGTAAGGAATTGGCAGTGTAGACGCTAAAGAAAAATTTCTCAAAAAGAGCAGCACATTCACCCCGGCTTGTTGCAATCCCATTATCAAGGCTAATATTGGACGGGATAGTTCGGTCAGTTCTGA
Organism: Adelphocoris suturalis; assembly: GCA_030762985.1. Taxonomy (NCBI): domain Eukaryota; kingdom Metazoa; phylum Arthropoda; class Insecta; order Hemiptera; family Miridae; genus Adelphocoris; species Adelphocoris suturalis. Next base: position 24,474,491 of record CM061040.1, on the reverse strand, counting down.
TACTATTAATATGATTCCAGAAACTCCTGACATTTTCCTGTATATTATCTTCTACTCTTTGAACACGAGCATCATAGCAAGCTCGTCGCAAAGCGTCACATTCACTTCGGACCCGATATTAGGAACTTCAAAAACCCAGAACGCTGTACCGTCCGATCTCCCTAAGGGCAAGCGCGAGTAGCGTCTTCTTCAAATTACTGGGTCAATAGCTAAATTTTATTAATAACCGCTAGGAAGTGCTAGTGGTAGTCACATCAAAACTAATAAAACTCGCCTAATAATCCCCGGCGATCTATTAACTGATATAATTCTAATGGATCGAGTTTGTTATAACTCTTGCCTATGCGGTTGTACTTGTGAAGCGTAGGTAGGTGTTTTATTTCTACGAAAAATGCCGTTATTTAGATCAAGCTGGCTAGAATGGTGTAAATGTATTATATAATTACATTACTCTCAGTAGGTGCCTATAGTTAAGTAGGCATATTGATACGCTAAGGGGCTCATGGAGCTAATTTATTTCCTAATGAACCTACGGATCTGAAATTTAAAATATAGCTCCTTCAGGAGATGTTGAATACAATTAAAAAATATGGAGGGACTCTGATCAGCTGTGAGATCTCTGAGGTTAATTTCTTTTCTAATCGACTTAAGGTACTGCAATTTAGATGTCCTTTGGAACACCTCGAAAACAATTACAAGGTATGGCGGAGCACTTACCACCTGAGAGGCCTCTGTGGCTATTTTATTTTATTTTCGACCAACCCTTTTTTTCTACACGTTTTCTAAATGTTTCGACATTTAATAAATAGCGTAAAGCTGTGGGGTCTTGGAGCCGCAACCATGTAGACCTTTTTGGAAGGCGCGAAGCGCCACGTTTTGATGATACAGTACATACGGGGTTTAATTATTACAGAAAAATAATCTGCGTAGAAGGGCTACCTAATACAGAAATAATAAAGCTTTGTTGATGTCGCGAATGACCATTCTAGTTGAGCTGCGGCTTAATTCTTTAAATAAAATTAAAAAATTAATATGTAACAAAAAATAAATAAGTAAACCTTTGTGTAATATTTTGCAGCGTTATTTTGTCCCTGATCCATCATCAGTGCAATATAAAACTTATTTTGCTCGGCAAAAGTTTTCTGCCCACACAGATGAAATAGACGTTGTCAGTTGGATGTGCCGGGACGGGTATTTACTATTTCGGGAGGAGAGGGCGAAAAAGGAAATGCTATGAACAGGCACGAGAAACCAGAAAAACTTCCGCTCAAACGAATAAGTGGTACGTCAGCTATACTAGTAAACCCGTTTTGCTTCGAGCTTCCCCGGAAAGCTTAAGTAATTGTTCCAGGAAATATGCCCTCAACGTAACAAGAGAACATCGGAATAAAGAATTCACCTTTTTCTTGGGTTTGGAATCTCTTAGAGCGAAGATATTGTTCGTAACATCCAGAGTGAAAATGTAATGTATGACGTAAAGCGGTGGTGCACATTTCATCTATACTTAACGAAGCCAGATTCCTTGGAATACTCATTCTTTGGCGGATAGAAGAGTCTGAAGATAATTTTTCGCAGCAAGTCTAAGCACTTCATTAAATTGGGTTGATCTTCACATCCGAACAGCAATAAAAAGGAAATCTATCAGACGGACGTGGGACACAAAGCGTGGTTGGGGTGTAACCGTGTTGAATGTAACCAAGAAGTCAAAGTTAAGGGCTATAAATATATCCGCGAATAATTACTACATGTTTCATCGTTGGTCTGAACCATGAGCTGAATGTCTCCCATTTGTTAACAAAAGAAGGCTAAAAACGGAATTTATCGTCGACAAACTAAACCAAAACATAGAAAATTAAGTAATAATAATTATACAAATATAAAAAATAAAATAAAAATACAGGACATCAACAAATAAATATAAATAAATAAAATATGAAAAGCACCAGCGTGCACATAATGCAGCGTAAGACATTCCTGGTGGAAGTTCCGAAGAGATGAAAACACTGACAATTGGAATGTAAAGAAGACAATTCTTCAAGAAAGTTTTATTGCACAATTTTTGGAGATATTGCAATAACTTATTTTCTGCAAAAATTCGCTGAAAGGTAATTAGGCGTCAGTAAGTATCACCAGCCTTGATGACGAAGAAACAATGCTTTTTGCAAGATGTAACATCATAACGACAGAAAAACATCTTCCATCCGATCAGAATCTCTTCCATTGAAATTGGAAGTTTGTCCTGGGGAGCGATATATATATATATGCAGGAGAACCCCTTTCTGCTTCCCCATAATCCTCATTCGCCATGAAATTGCCCTTCCTGCAGGAACACAAACCTCGAGCTCAGATTCGCTCCTCGTAATTCACAGGTTGCGGTCTTTGGATACGACCAAAGCGAAACAGCGGTTTGACTCGCGAGGTCCATTTTAACCCGTAATCCCGTAGAAAGCGACCAGATTGACGGCAATACCCCCTCGGAATTATGCAGGGCGATCCATTTAGGGGGCTGGCAGTAATGAGACGGCGAGACCTATCGCTTCCTGACCCCTCTGGAAATTATCCCTCTCGCTGCAAACTCAGAAAACGGATCGGTGGCTGTTTCGTGGTAAACCTGCTCGATGTATACCGCGGCTTTATGAGAACGTTGTTTTTCATTTTCGACGGAGAATCCCATTTATATTCTGCTAGAGTGGTTACATACAAATAGTCCCTTTGATAATATCAAGCCACTCGAGCAGGGAAATTTCGTTTCTCACGCTACGCAACCACATATTTGAGGCTTTACATTGATATCTTCCACTTGTTGACATTCCAGAGGGTTGTCTTTGGACCATTTAACCGAAAATGATATTCTAATTCCGAGATTTGAATCAGAATCTCACACATAAGGAATGAATTTACATTATTTAGCGGAAAAAGAATATTTTCATTTGACAGTGTTACTGTTTTTTTTTTTGTTTTTTTTTTTTTTTTTACTTTTACTTTTACATTCGCCAAATGTTGTATAAATTGAAGCTATTGCAATAAAAGAAAGAAAGGGGGTAGTAATTTGACAGTTTGCCAGGAGATTAGTGTGTGTGTATTGGGCGCTCTGAAAGGAATATACTTAAAATCTTCGGATATCTACATATAATATCAAACCATGGGGAAAATGAAACTAAACATTATGATACGGCTAAATAGCTTGTTAGTAACAGAACTTTGGATCTTGAGTGGTACCACAAAACCTGAGATGCAAAATTTCTGAAAAAGTTGAGATTTATTTCACTGTAAACCCTTTGGGTGATACAGTGCAAAACTACCTCACAGTCATGAGTTAGTTCAACTCACGTTGACGTTACCTTTCTCTCTGACGTGCAGGTTGGATGGATTCAATCCATCGATTCGAATTAAATCTACCAGGATTCAAGGATACTACTTTTTTATTGAATAGTTTTGAATTGACGATTTTGTGACATGCATTACTTCTACTGTGAATTTTCCAGGAATGTGTGAGTTTGGCTGAGGAAACTCCCATCAGTTTTATTAGTCAAAAGTGGATAGCTTTTGCTGCGCATGCTCATAGGTAAAATCCTTCAATCGTCATTTTCTCTTGACCGATTCGTCCGATCTCGTTCGAATCCGTAGGGTAGTTGCAGAATACGATCTGATTACGGCATATGAGTTTCATTACGATCATATCGTTAGTAGCTGTTGCGCATGCGTGAACCCTAAATCATTGTAACACGGATGACTTTTACAGTTTTCAACCAATTTCGATATGTCTAGTACCTACTGCTTACCAGTAGGTACCTACTACTCAATTGTATACATACCATGTAGTGCCTTCTTTTCACAAGATTATTCCATAATGGTTACAAAATAATATTATTTTATAACTTAGAGTAATAAATCAGCATTCCTTTACACTACAATGGCTTAGAGGTCATGAGATCTTGTGATAAAATGAGAGCATTCCAAAAAGTGGGGAACGATTTTCCGACTAAGGAAACTATGGGCAGTAGTTTTACTGTTTAGGCAGTAGATGGTCCCCATCGAGCAATGGTAGATTTTGCGCGTCAAGCATAATTTCTCTTATTGCATAATTGACCAGTTTCGACATTTTACTGTCCATCCCTAATTAGTATTTCTCCCAATCGAACCCTCCATAGATTCATTCAAGGTAATTTACTACATTGCACTGATTTATACGTTGATGTAAGGATCGGGGTCTGAAGCACACTAACTTGCCAGGCGTTTTTAGAATGGTCCTGGCAATGTAATCCGTCATTAAAAATTAATTAAATCAAGAACTCTCTAATTAAATATTAGTGAGCTCCTGGTTACTGCGGTTATGTAATAGTAGAAAATATCTTACATAATAATTAATCACGTGTAATCACTCGCGACTTTGACGGTGTAATATTAAGAATACCTGAACTGATGATTAATAGCTCGATCTTCTGTTATCTAGACGTCCTGGTCAACAAAGGTGATCGGCAGGGAAAAATTAAAGAGATTAATGCCGAGGGAGGGGTGTGATAAATGGCTGTGAATGACGTCTGTCGTTAGCGATAATAATTCATCCGCAACATGATTTAAGGGATGTCTACTCGTTCGTACAATCTTAATACTACTTAGCTGATGTGGCATACAATATTTAAGTAATTAGATTCAATTATATATGGTATCGGTTTAATTATATCAAGTCAAGTTGGATAAAGCGATGTTGAAAAAATGTATATACATACATCTAAACTCCTCCCAATGCGAAACTGTCGATCACAATTTCCACACTTTTAGAGAGAGAACCACCTTCATAACCGTTAAAAATTGAATATCCGTTCGTGATTAATTTCAATGCTTCGCACCTATCATTTTTTTATTAAGTGTTATTATTTTTTTAATGGTATTTTGATCAACAGAAAATTATATCAATGAACAACTTCCTAGATTTTTCCAAAGCTGTTATCTCAGATTAATTTCATCAGTTCTAAATCAGGTAGTCCAAGTTTATTTTGCCTTTCCAAGTTGATAGTAAAGTAATAACTGGTCACGAACAAGATATAACTTCCTATAACAAAGAAGTTTCTAATAGGTAAATGAAACGCTCAACAGTTAGTAGGATTAAATCAGGGGGAATCATCACGCTTGCAAACTTTCAAGCTCCTTTAGAGTAAAACCTCGTCGAAAATATTTATTCAAGCTTAGAAACATCAACTATTAATATAAACTTTTAGCCCACGAGTAGGAACTTAGCCTCTCCCGGAACTTATTTAATTTCAATAGATTTTTTCCGAGCGAACTGAAACTTTTGGAAATGATCACTTAGATACCAACAGGTACTCTACGGGTTGTGTGTAGGCGACGGCGAGAAAAATTTTATATAACTGGAATGAAATCAAGAAATATATTTATGTAGAAGGAGATGAAGAAAATAAAGTTTATTGACAAAATAAAACGAAGTAAATTATTGCTTCAATACTACAAAATGTACAATACCGACATGGTTTCATGTCGTTTAATGGTTTCTTGGTTTCATGTTCAAGACTGTCCGGGGTGTCAGCAACCTAAGAATAGTTGTACCATGATGAAAGTAAAAATACAGTTTCAAAGAGAAATAACTAAAAATAGATTAAAAATTAAACTCATGTACTAGCATAAAGCGATTAGATGTATTGTAACATAGATGCATTAATTAGACCAGTGTTAAACTCTTTCGCATTATTTATCCATTATTATTATTATTTTTGATTTTTTACATCAAAACGGGGAAAACTCCGGTAGACACAAAAAAGCCTGAAAGGATTCTCTCGACCTATGTCCCCACCTTTCTGAAGCCCCCCCCCCCCCCCCCAACGAGGTAACGGAGGCAATAGGCAGGGGGAGGTGGTTTGGAACTTTATATGCTTAACATCACTATTCATAATAATGAAGGCATAAATGTACAAGTACACACTAAGGATACATTTAAAAATGATTAGGGATTATAAATTTACATAATCTACTCAAATACTCGAACCAATAGTGCTGTGGCCTGGGTGTCGCAAGTAAAATTTGTCACACACACCAGAGTTGGGCAGTGACTAATTACAAATAAAACTTCATGGGAAAATTTTGACAATTTTTGTGACTTAGCTCCGAAAAATGAACATTGGCACTTTAGACTTCACGATTATTCAAATTACCTGCAATTATAATTACATTGACAATTACATTTAATTGTAATTACAACTATAGGTCACAACTATTATATTATTATTATTATATTATTATTGTAATTATAACTATTACATTTAGGTCAGAACAATTATTGTAATCTTGGATTCTAATCACAATTACTTTTGGAGACCAAGTAGTTGCAATTACTCTATGCTAAAATGTATCCAATGGAACAGTAGGTACAACAGATCCTCTCTCACTCTCTCTCTATCTCACTCTCTCCCTCTTTCTCTGTCTCTCTCCTTTTCATTGTTCCGTTAGAGGCGTTTTAGTATTTGTTCAGTAGTTTTAGTATTTTTATGTAATTGTAATTGCAATTAAAATTACTGGATTTCACCTGCAACGGTAATTGTAATTGTAATTGTAATTAAGTGCTTTCGTATGAGATGCAATAGTAATTAAGGGTTGCAATTACAATTACATCCTAAAATAATTGTAATTGTTAAACATTCAATTACAATTTACATGTAATCGCCTTACACACACACGGAAAAAAGTCAGAGTACGCGATAAAGGTGATTTAGAGATATTGGAAGTTCGAAGAATTATGCACTAGCAACAGGCATTGAGTATCGACCCTACGACTCCATAAACTATTATAAATTAGAGGACCTGTAGCGGAAAATTAAAAATCTCTATGTTAACCACTAGATCAGGCAAAAAATCGATATTTAGTAGATGTCTAATACAGCGTACTTACATATTTATGTTACATGTTGCTACTCATAATACAGCTACAACTATCGTAATCAAACTAAATCACTCGCGACGAAGTTGTGGAAACCCATTTTCAAATGGAAGTTAATGAAAAAACTAAGTCTATTTCCACGAAAAATAAACAGTTACAATGTTAAATCCATTTCGACGGTTAGGTCATCGTCAGTAACAGACAAAAAGAGTTATTGTTTATTACTGATGATGGCCTAACTGTCGAAATCGATTAAACATTGTAACTCCTTATTGTTCGTGGGAATAAAGATTTTTCATTAACTTCCGTTTTAACTATCGTAGGGTTAGGTCATTTTTATTCGTTCTCAGTGCGACTTGAAAATTTTTTTTAATTTTCTATCCGTTAATGGGGGCATATCTTGAAATTATCTCATATTTTTTGCTTGTCAATATCTCAATCTAGCTCAGAAGAAATGGAACATCAGTGTGAAAGATCGTTCCGATTCAACGGATTTTTTATGGGAAGGTCGGTGAATCTGGGCCAACTAGCATGACTCATTTCTGAGGTCCTTAGTAGCGCACGTCACAATTGCTAATGAGTGTAGATTAACCCTCCCAATGACTCAAGTGCCGCAGGTATATAATCTCCCACCTCTCTCCTTGTGGTTGCAAGTCAACAAGATGCTTTAGCCATAACCTCCATCCAACCCTTCTCGCTTGCTATACTTCTAACCCATCATTACTCTGGAAAGGAAACTGCGTCCTGTGTCGCCGACAACCACCGAGACCAAAAAGTATCTGGGTGGTAACGGCGTCTCTTGTCTAGAATATACACCTCCATATAGGAGTGCATCCCATTCTACTCAAAATAACCGTACCCAAGAGTCCTACTACCGACCACTATTCTATATATCCCATGAAGGCGAAGAGACTACGAAACTTATACCGAGTGAATTTTGCCGGTGGCAAGGAGGATCTTGCCGGAGATGGAGATAAATAGGGAGAAAAACGACAACCATCCTTCACAGAATTCATTGCAACATCCTTCAAAAAACTAGAGAGACAGAGAAAAGAGGCAGCCCCCTAACAGTACCAGGAGCATCTGGAGGTGTCAGACTCATGTGGTGAAAGGCATTGCACAACTTAGGTAACTTACTTCCTAATTGGTGTAAACGCATCTGGTGCGACTTTCCAAAACTTCCATCCAAGTCTGCTGAAACAAGTAGGTATTAGAGATACCTAGATAGGTTTATTCTTCTTTCCTACTTCTTAGTATGCTTCATTTAGTTTTAATTTCTTCTTTATCCCCGTGAAATATTGGGTGGAAGGCTTCGCACTAGCTTCTTTACTTCTAAATTGAATACCTTCAATGAATGCGTGCTCGTATCGACTCCACAGTTATGAAGCTGTTTCGAATTAGCGTTCGAATCCATCGTTCGATAGTCCATACCAGTCATCCGGGACAACACACGGGATATCTCTAGTTGTAAACACTAAAAAAGCGTCGTCATTCAGAAAAATGTCCTAAGTATTTGGATATTTTAGGAATCGTTCTCCTCAGCCACGTACTGCAGATGGTGCTCGATGCAGCTAACTTCTGTACCAGCTGCAGGTTTATTAGGGTAATTGGATTACCTGCGCATTTTAATTTCACTATTACAGAATATAATACCTATGATGCTCACACCACCCTATTACCTTGACTTACTTTGACTTTAGAAACTTTGTTATATTCTTTTCGACATCCTATTCGAGGTATATATTGGGATATATAGAATTTGGATTAGTTTGGATTTGATATATTATTATATTGTGTTTGATAAATAATTGACAGCCTGATATTTCATTTGTAGTTCATCTATGTAATATTGATAAATTTTGTATAATTTATATCCATTAATTTTCTATAAATCTTCCTATTTGTGGGTCTCGAGCTTATCAGAACACAAATGTGTGAACTTGTAAAATGTGTAAAGGAGAACGCTCCCTAATGATTTTCTTCAAAATTACGTTTGCTCCAGTAATTTTCATGGTTTTGAGCGAAAAATTGATGAAATTCCTATAGGTTTGGAAGGTACTTATCATGGAGAGAGAAATGAAATATCCTATTCCTCCCACAGTTATAAAACACTCTGGAGGACGTTCGATTTTTGACCCTACACGCTTTTTTCAAATATTATTCTTCATTTTCAAATACTAAACTTCTACACTATTCAAATAATTGATTTTATTCAAGTTTCATATTTACAATGAAAATAGAAATACATAGCGATTTTGTGATAAAGTGAAGAAATTTGATAAGGAAATACAAAATTTGAGCGAAATTCAATAAAAAGGTATCCGGCTACGAAACGCAATGAGCTCCTTGAAAAATCTAGTACGAAACCAACCGCAATAAATTGGTTAAGTAGTAGAAATAGGACAGTAGGAGGTATTCAATTATCCTGATAAACCCGCGTCTGGAACAGAAGTTAGCCGCAATGAGCGCCACCTGCAATACGTGGCTGAGGCGAACGATTCCTGGATATTTGAACCTCCCCCCATACTGGTGGAACCACGATTGATGTGAAAATATAGAATTGCTTTGGGTTGTTATATCATACTGTAGGTACGTGTTTCAACGTTACATGAATATATGTATATAAGGGGTGCTGGGAGTTATGTAGTTACACCAGTAGTAACCATTTATTGTGCGCAAGTGATTACCACTTTGAAGTGAGCTATGCTTTTGATGCCTTTGACCACCAATTTACCTAACTGCTTGTAGCAATATAATCGGTTCGGGAGCGGGCATTTGACAGTATTAATCTTATTCACCCATACATCGTCCGCTAATTATTCTCAGGAATTATTTAAGAGACATATTATTGCTAGAGGTTGGCTGTGTGGAGCGTAGGTCAAATGAAACTTTAAAACCTCAAGGGCTGTTCATTTATGCTACTTCACATATTGCCATGGAGTGACCATAATAAATTATTTAATGCGCTAGCTGTAGTTCTTGATCATATTAAAAAACTAACCTAAAACTAACTAATTTCAATAAGAAATCTACGTACTCGATCATAGGTTTTAAAGTTTTCGGCAACGGCCACTGACTGTTCGTATGAAAAGTATCCTCTTCATAGGCCTCCGAATTGAACACAATTTCTTCATCAACTTGCAAGTCTCGAAATAACAAAGTTTTGAACGAAGAAATCTTACACAACTACCTATAACCTTTTACTGGAGAACTTTTGCTTGTAGAAATATCATTAACGTTCACTAATATTTCAATCAACACTAATAATTTGTAGGCCAATGCTCAACAGTTATACTAATAATAAGTATCAGCGAAAATGAGTAATAACATTGAACTTGCAGAAATAATAGAGAGTTTTTGTTCTTCCCGTAATTTTCCACCCGTGTACGTAAAAAGTCTGAAATACCAACTGCGCATGCGCGAATGTACGCGTCAACGCGTAGAACTAAGCGTGTACGGGAAAGAGGCCTACCTACACGTAAGCAATGGAATCGCGTCCAACGCGTAGTCACAATAACATGACGCAAAGGTGACCACAGTTTTAAGAGTATAGGTTAGCTACCTATTCGTTCTTCCTCTGACTGTCGTCTAATAATATTTCCCCTCCACAATTACCTATCTAGTCGAAAAAAGTAAAAACCTCTGATAAATATAATAATTGTATTATTAAATCAAATCCGTTGATTATGTGAACAAAGTACCTACTTCGTCGTTCAATAACGTGATGAAATCTGGTGTTGTTCCGGCTGGATGGGGCGATATTGTGCTCTTCTGCTAGGGGATACGATGAATCCTACATGCTATCGAGGCATAGCCCTAGTAAATACAATATTTTTTAAACTATTTACCAATACACTTGGCGACAGATTCAGGTCATGGGCGGGATTTAATGGAGTGCTCCCAGAAGAGCAGGCAGGATTTCAAGAGGGTAGGTCCTGCTCTGATGAGGTATTTACACTCCCATACTATTGCATGCCATACGGTCCTTAACAAGAGACATCCCCTTTTGGCTATTATGGAGGACCTTTCAAGAGCTTTCGACACTATTGAGCACGATTTGCTCTGTTGCAAGTTGGGTCGTATGGGAGTCAGTTCCGGGTTCTTGAGGGCCCTGAAGTCATTCTATGGTGGAGCTCACTTTAAGGTCCAGCCTCATGCTCACCCAGAGTTCTCCCAGGACATTACCATAGGTGTGCTTCAGGGTGATTCCTTCAGCCCCTTATTGTCCATACTATTCATGTCACACTGCATACCTCCGGGAGCTTTTGATGCTTGCATTTGCAGACGATTTGGCACTCCTAGCGGATTCACCACCTGATGCGTAGCGCAAAATGAATGTTTTTTTTAATGAATACTGCAACATCTCACTATACCATAAACCTCAGCAAAACCAAAGTGATGGTTTTCTGCCGTGGGTGGATGCGAAGAATGAACAAGGTGATGGGTGGAGGAGTCTTCATTTCATCCTACCATAAATCTTACCCACAAAGCTATTTGGGAGAATGAGCATTTATGCATTTATGAGCATTTCTTATATTATAAGAATGAAAATTATCATTTATTATCACAGTAAACTAGTTTTTATTCGAAGTAGGTATCTTCTTTTTCCTTTTTTGTCATTGGTGTATTTTTGAACTCCTTGTAAAGGCCGTATAAGACCTATACAAATAAACGCTTTATCTATCTATCAATCTAACTATTATGAGTGCTTGTAAAAATCTGTTGTGACTTGTAACTGATGGTATTAGTTGATAAGCTATTTTGCCACAGAGTCCAGAAGGTGCGAACTTCCTGTCACTCAAAGAGAGGGATGGTTCAGAATGAAATTTGTTTGTTCAGACGGAAAGTTGTAGAAGAAGGAATTCTGCATCGGACGAGACCACCGCCTAACCCTTAACTCTTTTTCTCAATTTTTCAAAGTTTTTATGACTTACCACTCACTTGTCGAGGATTTCCATAGAACTGAGTAGGTGTCGAAAACTTTGAATAATAGACAAAAATAATTTAAGAAAAACTGTTAAAGAGCAGGCGGTTGTCTCATGAGTAGCAAATCTCCTTTCTCTACAAAATTTTCTTTCGTACAAAAAAAAAAGTTAGTTTCAAAGTTTCACAGTAAAAAAAAAAAAAAAAAAAAAATCGATTTCTTAGGTTGAAGAAGCTATTTTAGGTATAGGGTCATGAGGTATTATATTCAGAATCAGCGCGAAATTTCCTATAAGAATGGAGCTAAATATAAGTTGTTTCAACCGCAGAAATTAAAATTAGGTGGCATTTATAGGTAAATGGCGAAACAATTTTTTTCTCCCAAGAATCTCTATGATTTTATGAGAAACAATTAAAGTTAGAATTTCTTGAAAACCTGCTAAATCCCTGAAGAAGGTGACTCCGCCCTCTTTCTGGGCATACGTCATCATTTTGTGTATTCCGTTTCACGTCATACGGTATGTTGTTTTGTGATTTTGGTATTTGGTTTGGAATTCTTCGTTTTCTTCTAGTTATCCCTCATCACTTTGATGGACAGGAGTAATCAGTTAGTTGAAGGAGAGGTATGAAAAGTTGTCTTTGTTTAATTCACCGCCTCTAGCTACAGTCAATTCATATTTTTAATAAAACTCGAGAATTTGGAATAAAAAGAGTTAATATATCAAAGTAGTTAAACTACAACTCTTACATACCTTCCTAGTTATCTAATTTAGAGATAACTACATAAGTAAATATAACTGTAGGTATCTAAAAAGTTCGGTTCGTACTTCCAGTCAGATTCCAGAATTTGGACTCAAAATGCAAAGGCACATTGCGAATGAGAACAGGATGTAACTATCGGCTAGTAATTTCCATAATTTTGAAATTAATTCCATTGGTTCCGAGTCAATTAAGCCCAGAATCCCTGCTCTCCGAAATCGAAATTGTGATGTCACAATCAGGGTTGTCATGACACAGCGAGACCTCATTCACTCTCCCTGCGGACGGTTACTTCTCCTTTGATCATGGTGGTATCATTTCGTATATTACGTACTCGTACTCAAACGATTGACGATATATAAACTTAACCAACAGTTAGCGATAACTTACGGCAGTTGAAAACTCGTGATTATTGTGAGATGGCATGGACACTCCGGCCCTTATCATACCCATTCTTATCAAGACCCCTTTCCGCTACTCAGAATCACTTCACTACAAACAAAAATGACATTTAAGAATATAATACCTAATGATATTTACGAAATACTCAATAGACATTCTATTTATTCGTGGCAAAGTGAAGCAACACATGTACAAACTCAAAATTAGAAACTCAAATGTGATAACGGTAACAAAAAACAGCTAGTTAGAAGTACCTAACTACTTCCTGCCACCAAACATCAACAACTAAACCACTATATCAACAAGTAGTATACTACACTATATTCTGTGAACTAAACTAACCGGATAGGAATACAGGTTTGCCAGCCAAACAATGCGGAAAACACTAAATCCTACCCCTACATACAAAAAAGTAGATATAGTGAAGCATTATTTCTTCATCTTTCTTTTGCACAATGGATTTTTTTAGGTACCTACATTGTTTGATGATGTGATGAGGATACTTCTTGTGAGCGAGTAGATGTTGAAAAATTACAGAAACTAAAGAGAAAAACAAGAATTGGTGTAGTTGATTCTAAAGCGGAAACACCATGCAAATCATGTAGCGTTCTCAGTGTCTTCCCCCTCTCTTGATTTTATGATTTTAAAATTCAATTTTAATTTTGAAAATAAATTTTGTTGATAAGTTTGATCATATATTTGTGAATCGGAGGTGGTCTATAGTACAGTATAATAGGTTTCAGGCGAAATTTCAAAAGGGTGCAAGTTTCTCACTAATAGAAGTCCGAAATCACTCCCACATTACCACAGATCCTATCCATGAAGCACCTCGCTCTTCCCGACAAACGGAAATGGCACTCAGATCTTTTGGTACCTGATTCCTGGAAGTCAACTCGAGGAAGTGCCACATTAAAGTAGATACGCGTTGTTTTTGTTCACGCTCTATTTTGAACGTTTATATATTTACTTTCGTGTATCTAAGTGCAGTACAAGCGCTAAATCTTCAGCAGCACACCTGTACCATATACTACCACATTGTAGCAAATATACCACAGGTGTCACAATTATCCTCCTTTATAAAAGGTTGACGGATTTTGATGCGGGTTTTCGCAACATGAATCGCAAAGTTCCCGATCAAAATTTAGGTTATGGTAAATTCCTCCAAACCTCCTCCTCCGTCGACAGCTTGGATTTCCCTACGACGCACTGTGTTTCGACTAATGTTTTTTAGGTGGAAAAAAGTCAAAATAAAAACTTTTGAAAAAATAGACCAGCATCCAGGAAGGTAGGTAAAGGTCTCAAATCGATTATGTTTACTTGGAATAACCCTCTCTGGGTAACTTTATGCCCACACTTGAACGCACCAAATATAAAACTACTGCGCGGAACCCCAAAAAACATTATACCTCTGAAAATTAATATTTAATTTTTCCCCTTCTTCTGATCATCTTGGTGTGGATTGAAATGTTTCTCTCTACGGTCTTAACGAATGACAGTCTCAACTTTTGAATATTAATCTTCTTATCAGAAAATGGATATTGAAAACCAGTGGTATAAAGTTGTTAATGTAAAAAAAATATGAGTACCGGTTTGTCAAGTCTCGAAACTAGAAGCATTCTTTACAGAATTTAATGCAGAATTAGAATTTTCAACCCGATTGAAACCCCCTAGTCGTGGACTTTCGTTTGAGCCCACACACGGATTTTTCAGTTTTTCTACCCCCCCACCCCTCACAACCACCCCTTACTGAGCGGAGGTTGCGCAATTTTGATGTGACCAATATTTTGCGCCGGAAGTGGCTGGTCATCTTGAAAAATGAATTGCGCAAACCGGTCAATCCGTTCAAAAGTTATGGAGGTACCCACGTACAGACACTTTACTTTATTAATATAAGGATAAAGAAGAAGAAGATTGAATATTCGGAGAGTTTTAATGAAATTAAGGCAAAATTACCATCCATTACACCAAAATCGCCTTATTATTATTATTTTTAGCTAAATTCATCAATGAAACGATTAGGCCTCAAAACATTTTTTTTTCTTCTCTTTTTATCTTATTTCTGTTAGTTTTTGCTATTAGTTACGGTAATAGAACCTCAATATTCATTACCTACTATCGATTTTCGTGGTTTCGGAATTTTTCTACCAAAACCCCCAGGATCGAAGTTGCCCCGGTAAACAAGTTCGTAAAGTTCATGCAGCATGATCGTATGTGCGAATTTTCGTAAATTATCGTATTGTATGATGTTTAAATTGTTTTCAAATTTGACCTTTTTGAGTGCAAGGAAATTTTTAACTATTATTTCTATGGCAAAAATGTATTCTAAATAATGATGTCCTATTCATATAGTTTAGATTTTTAGCTTTTTTTACAATTTTTATCGAATTTTTATCAAATTTTAAGTACATTTTGCAGCATAATATTGTACATTTATTTTTGAATGTTCTATTTTATAGTTATTAAACTTTATTTGGGCAATATTCTACCAAAAAATATAAATCTAACAATTTTTAGCCATGTTTAGTGATTTTTTAGCACATTTTTTGAAATGTGACCAAGTTAATGTGCTCAAAAAGTGCTGGCCAACAAACTCATCTTTTGATTGGAAAGCTTAATTTTTTGGCGCAAGAACGGAATTTTTATCTCAATCCTAAGGAGAGTTATCGGCTGGAAGGACAAACACACACACACACACACACACACACACACATATATATATATATATATATATATACCTATGTGATATAATTGTTGACCGTGAATCATATAGTTGATTGAAATCGGAGATTTTGGGTGGTTATTGAGGTCCAGTTGATTAAAGGCACTAGTTTGTTTTATCACTCGTTTTGTATGTTTATTCGTACTTCTTCAGGGCTCTTTGACAGAGATAATAAACATGGGAACTTAGTCTAACGGTAAATTAATGTGTTAATGGAATAATATCTGTAAAATGATTGTGTGGAAAGTTATAGAGTGAAAAAAAGAAAAAACTTACATGAGTTGTGTTGAAAGATGGAATGCACAATTTCACTACACATTAACGATATGAAAATTCACTGCAATTTGGAGAGATTTCACCCAACGATGTTTAACACGAAAATGAGCAACGAGAGGGACGTGTCTAGGTACCTGTTGGTTTTACTTCTGTGTTGCTATTGATCTAGTATCACAAAGACGGCAATCCTGTTAGACCTATAGTATCGTACGTGGCAGCTCCAACATATCAAACATCCAAATATTTAGCTAGGATACTAGATCAAGTAATTGATTCGAACGTAAAATATTGTATTAGAGAAGCAAAGATATTAGCAAGAATAGATTGGGAAGTGACCTATGAAGAAAGAAGACGGGCATCTGCAAGCAGATATTCAAGGAATGTGATAGGACTGCTGAAAAGACCCTATTGGACAATACACGAAGGGATAGGCAGAAGAGAAATTCAGATGATGGAAAGGCTAAGAATGAACGTTGGAATCTGCTCATCATATCTCTTCCGTATTAATGCGATCACATCTCCCCTTTGTGAACTATGTGGAGAAGTGGATGACTTGACACGTACTGATGCTATTCCACAGACATGAAGCAAAGAGAAAACTTTTCTTAGACTCTGTTATAAATTTAGAACGTCCTTTTACTTTTGACTCAATTGTTTATACTTCAAAATCAAGTGTTATTTCCAGACTTTTAGCATTTTTAATTAATAGTAACGTGAAGATTTGATGGGCTAAAGGTGAAATCGTTTATGAGTATGGTTAGGTTGTTCCGGTTGGCCCGGGGTCGACCTCCTTGTCAGTGAATTTTTGCCATCATGAAAAGTACCTACTAAAGACTATTAGTTGTTCAAGTAAATCTAAGAGTTTTGGAAAATAAAAAAGAAGGAAAACAAGAGAAAACAGCTGGAAGGGGTCGGGGGTTTTAGCCGGTCCGGGGCGGCCCCCTTGACGATCAATTCTCCAGGATGTGTGTTGAGTCTTCACAACATCCGTTAAGGGCTGCCTGCGGCCCCGGGAGCCGTCATGGTGGGTGGGTCCGGGCCGGTCGGGGCCCTCAGGCCCTGGCCGGCTAAACATGGGGGGAAATAATATTGGGCACAGAAAAAGAAGATAACATTTGACAACAAGATCACAGCAAACTGTATGGATGACTTCACACAAAGAATATCAAACACGGACGAAATTTTAATATATAATATATACCATTCCCATTTCATTATAGTTCTGGTATAAAAAAACCAATTTATTTGTATAAAACCAATAAATGAATTTAAAAAAAATTCTTTCGGTTTCAAGTACAAAATTTCCCAAATTAGAATTTTCGAAAACTAAGAACTAATAAGTCTCGATGCATCATCACTCTTTACAAACTTACCTCTGCCATTGATCTACTCCATAATTAATAGTAAATGGGAAGGAATAAAACTCCACACAAAAATTCCTACAAAATACTTTCTTAAACTACTGAAACTATGCACCAAAGAAAGTAATTGTACTGGAAAAATTTTGGGGTAAGCATGGGTACCCCCATTGCTCCCTGTTTGGCTAAACACCGCCTCAATTACTTTCTTGACCATGTAATCAATCCCATTATTACCATTCAAAATGCCATTCATTTTCAAATATGTAGATGATATTCTTCTCTGCGTCTCTTCAGGAACACTACACATAATTTTAGCGAAATTTAATAAATTTCATAATCGCCTCCGATTCACACTCAAAAACGAAAACGCGGAAAACTCTATTCCTTTTTTAGACTTTCTAGTCACAAGAAATTCCAATAGTATGAACTATTACAGCCGTGCACCCTACCACCAAAAAATTAATTTTGCAACGAATTTAATTGACCGAGCAAGGAAGTTGAGTACTCCTAAAAATCATAAAGAGGTTGAAAACATGTTCGTGGACGTTCTCCTTATGAACGATTTCCCCCAAAACCTTGTCTGCGAACTTCTCAAGAAAAGCAAACATTCAATAGCTCCCAATAGTAACACCAATGCAATAAATAATACTCGGTCATCAAAATTTTACTCACTTCCCTACGTTGAACACTTATCCCCGTCACTAAATAAAATTCTAGTAGACAATGAAAGCCACATAAAATTTTCTTATAAAACCCAAAAAACTATCCACAATATTTTCAGTAAAACTAAAGATCCTATCCCAAAAGAAATGAAGTCTCATCTTGTATACCAAGTTCCTTGTTCTTGTGGAAAATCATACTATGGAGTTACATATTCCCATCTCGCAAAAACCCACAGAAAAAAGGTCCCACTGTCCTAACCACTCACACTCGTATCAAAAACCACATTTCTAATTTAAATGAAGCAAAATTTAACACATAAAAACAATATATTTAAAAGTAACGTAAAGAAATGATAGCAATAGAAAGAAATTACCATACTGCAATAAATTCTAAATCTGACATTCAATATTTAAATACTTAAATGCTACGCAAATTTAATCCATTTGAATCATAACCAAAGTCAGTCACATCAATCGTTGGTGGGGGGTACCGGGAACTTGATAAATTTTGTATCAGTACCAAGTGTTTGACATAAAAGGCAATATTTCTTTTTAAGTGAAGTTTGCAAACTGAGAAATTTTTGTTTGACTGAAGGATTAACTCGCTTATATATACTGGTTCTCAAATAAATATACTTATATTTGATTCAACTGAGTGGAAACACTACGTTAATGATGTTTACACTACAACTGTTTCAATCACGCATTTTTTGTAAAGCATACTCGAATGTAAGGAACATACATGTTCAAATACATTCAATAAATAAATCAATTCCATCTTCAACTGACACACTCCCAAGCATAGTCAACTCCGCGACGAAAATAATATGTATCACTTTTCGGTACACTACATGTAGTCCCAGACAATAGGACAGTTAAGTCTCTCACAGGTACCTAGGCATGTCTCTCTCGTAGCTCAGTTTCGTGTTAGACATCTTTGGGTGTACTCACTCTAAACTGCAGTGAACTTTCATGTCATAAATGTTTAGTGAAGTTGTGCATTCCATCTTTCAAAACAACTCATGTGAGTTTTTTCTTCCTTTCACTGTATAACTCTCCACACAATCATGTCACAGATATCAGTCCATTAACACATTAATTTACCGTTAGAATAAGTTCCCATGTTTATCTCCATATTATCTCTGTTATAGAAACCTGAAGAGCTACGAATAAACATATGAAACGTTGGTAAAACAAACCAGTGTATTTAATCGACCGCACCTCAATAACCACCCGAAATCTCCAATTTCAATGAACTATATATTATATATATATATATATATATATATATATATATATATATATATATATATATATATAAGCGTTCAACCCTAACTCTAGGATTCGTTTCAGAATTCCTCAAAACGGATTTCAATGATGAAATTTTTCGAAAAATTTGATTTTAAAATTTTCCGAGCCATTGCAATAGTTTCATTTTCTACGAAAATTCGCTAATAATGAAGAAACTGACATGCGGAACTACTTTACACCAAATGAGGCGTTTTCTTGAAGATGGAATTTCAGCACAATCAATAATTCTCATTCTTCTCACTATTTATTTTGATTTACCTATTACTTCTTTTTGTGATATAAATAAATACCCCCCCCTACTTTGTTCACTTTTATTTAGCAATTTCATCCTTTTAATCAATGGTATCTGTGTTTCCAAATGGGCAGAGGCGATGTTAATTATAATAATGAATGTATAAAAAGACATAATTATTCCATCAG
This sequence comes from Adelphocoris suturalis, assembly GCA_030762985.1. Lineage (NCBI taxonomy): Eukaryota > Metazoa > Arthropoda > Insecta > Hemiptera > Miridae > Adelphocoris > Adelphocoris suturalis. Next base: position 24,454,769 of record CM061040.1, on the reverse strand, counting down.
CCAAAGCCATTTCAATAATTGTTTTAATACATATAGGCAGGTTAAGAATGACAAGGTACAGCCTCATCACCCAAGTAAACTTTCATGCTAACTTCTATCTGAATAATTACCTTGCAATTTTAAACGGAGCCTCATTGGGACTGCTTGATTACAATGACAAGGTACATAGCCACCTACGAAGATTCTACCCACGATGTTGACAATTTAAACGGAATTTAATATTAGGGTGTTATCATTCTAGTGCCCGTTGTAGTTTAAACAACGGGCTTTCCCGCTAGTCTAGTATATATGAGATTGATATGCGCAAACATGACAGAGTATTCCACAATAGAGTTGCTCAATAAACAAATGAAATATGAAAAATCAGTTGGAAGGTATTACTTGAACATGAATCGACACCATCATGCGATTTGTTTCACTATGCGGTATGGGCTTTCCTATAACTACTGCTCAACATCGTACGGCGCAGGATTAATTTTGTGATCTGGGGGTGACAGACAACTTCAAAGCCGGTGTATCGGAATTCGACGACGTAAATAGAATTCCGAACAAGGTTATAGAGCTCCCGCTGATACAGCTCCCCGTAGGTTTCATCCTCCGTTGGGGTTTAGGATCAGAGAATCGATCTTTACCAATACCCCAATGAATAGAGAACAAACTGTGGGAGGTAGAGAAGTGTAAATAAAAAATACAGAAAATAGAAGGAGAAACAGTTTTGAAAATAAACAATGAATTTCAATTGTTTATTGTTGCTCTCTCCCTATACTATTCCGCAGGCCAGAAGATCGAACTCTGTTGATTATTTTCACTGCACCTTCTTCTACTATGTTGAAAGCGGTTCGTGCACTTTTCAGGAGAGTTTTGAAAAACATGATTGCTGAATTCAATTCGTAGCTCAATCGAACGGTTTAAAACAAACGCTGCAAATTATTACACAAAGGTTTATTATTTCTGTATTAGATAGCCCTTCCACGCAGATCATTGGTCTATAATTATAATACATATAGTAAATGATCAAAACTTGGCGCATCGTGCCTCCCGAAAGGGTTCACACCTTTACGGCCCAAAACCTCTCAATTTTACGGTTTATAGTAGGTGAATATTGAAAAATTTTCTAAAAATGTCAAAACAAGAAAAAAAACTTGAAAGCGGCAGGTCTAACAGGAATGAAATTAGCCTCAGAGGCTCCATCAGCTATTCTGTGATCCTCCAAATGTCGTAATTGTTTTTGAGGTGTCCTGAACGAGCTCCATTAAATTTCAGCAACGTGAGTCAATGAGAAAATAAATTAGCTTCGGAGGTTCCAATGCTGATCAGAATAACACGAGAACTGAGGATATTACAGCAATATAAAATAACCAGGTGACTCAGAAAGAGTTACCGAAAAGTTTCAATGTCCCTCTGTTTGCACGCAAATTGGAAAGAACCAGAACTTTTTGATCAAAGTCTACATACACATAGCAAAAAGCGTTAAACTGAAGGAATTTCAAAACGAATTCCCACAAAGTACATTTTGGATTCACTGCAATAGCTTACCTAATTTTCTTAGAAAATTGCTAAAACGTTCCGACCTTGGTAGACTCGGAAGTAATTAATTGTTGGAATATAAATAATAATTTAATTAAGAGCGATTCGTAAGTATTTACTAATCAATATTTTAATTAATAAATATATTGAAGTAGGTAATTTGATTGAATATAGATTTGTACTATACCTACCTATGTTGATTTCTAAAGCTTCACTTTATTCCATTTATTCACTTGTTCATTGTCACTCTATCATCATGGTAATACCTACGCTCTGTACTATAATTATCTCTATTCTGTTACTTTTAGCATCATCCTTGTCCAAACAACTGAAAATCAACGAGGTGATTACCTTCCTACGCTTCACAAGCCCAACCCCAACAGGATACAGAAGTTAAATACGGGTAAACTCGATTTCGGGAAGTCTGAATTCACGAGACCTTCTCGAACGATCAAGTTTGTCCCCCACCCCGATAACTACTTGGAACCGTTCCCTACAAGAAGAACTGTGAGTTCTTCAATTCCGTTCAACGCGGAGCAGCTCATGAGTCACAAATGAAAAGTCACATTTACGTTTCTAAACTGTTATTTGATCGTGTTATGGCCACCAAACTATACACTTCATTCTGATCTACATATCCAACTAATCTGCATTTTTACTAAGGGATTGACTACTTGATGTTATGTATTTTTGAGATGCGAGCTTGCGAGCATCCAGACCACCAAACTCTTCACTTCATTCTGACCTACATGGAATTGAAGAACTCACAGTTCTTCTTGTAGGGAACGGTTCCAAGTAGTTGCCGGGGTGGGGGACAAACTTGATCGTTCGAGAAGCTCTCGTTCTGAATTCCATTGGAATTATATTACCAGCTGATACGATTATCATAGTTTTCAAGGCGATTTTTGGTATGTTTTACTGGTTACGATTCACTGGTTCACCCATGACCACTGAATGGTTGAATGTGCCATAATAAAAAAAAAAAAAAAAAAAACGATGTGTTGATGTTTTAGCCCTTATGAAAAGCAAACGAATAAACTCATGGCAACCGGGGTAGTTTATTTCGATTCTTTGGGCGGATACCTATAAATGAAACTCAAAAAATCATTCATGTTACATAGAAAGATTTCAAGATCTCGATTTTTGAATATTTCAGCCCTTAGGTTCTACGCTTTAGCACTGATCAAACGCGAAGCCGATGTTACTGGCGCATCCCCGACCGATAAATGATTCTTAAGCCAAATTTCTTAAAATTTGGTCCAATTCCTTTTTGAGAAAAGCTAAGGACGGCGTATGGTAGACGGTAGACTGCGTAAAGCGGACGGACGGATTTTTTTTTTAATACGATTTTTGGATTGTATGCTTCTTGAAACATAGGTAAACCAACAAATTTGGGGGGGGGGGGGGGGATTAAAATTTTTCTTTTTCTTGGTCGATTACAAAGGTACATTATTGAAAATAATAAATCAAAATGGAACCAACCTACAACTCACAACAATACGTTCGTTTTGTGAAAACACGCCAAATTTTCCCTGGCTCCTAGATCTCAGTTACATCATAAGATACTAGCTTTTCGTTGTACTATACCAAACTATATGAAACTTGGTTCGAAAATCATATTCGGGGTCTAAATGATCCTAGAAGCTCGACATCAATTTTTATCAACCCTAAAGGGTAGTATTAAAGGGCTAAACATTCAAAAATCGCGATCTCGAAAACTTTCTAAGTAGGTAAAAGTAATGATTTTTTGCTTGTCAATGATAAATATAATCCCAAAGAATCGATTAAAACCATCTGCGAGGCTGTACGTTGAACGGTATCCCCTAAGAACCTTCGAATGCGCCATAACGTAATCATGCGCTGCTAGCGAATCTATTGATTAACCAATCAACCTCTCAATTCCATTAATGATCGTTAGATAGACTGGAAGACATAGAAGGAACAATGTTAATTTCTAGTTTTCGTCAGATTTTGACGTTTTCTTGTAATGAAATGACTGACTCCATCCTGAGCAGCCCGTACATTCCTACTTTTCCCCCTAGACCAACAAAATGTGTGATAATCCTCCTATGAGAAGCACCGCGTACAAAACATATCATCCGATTCGGGCTAAGCCAATAGTCGCATTCTCCCCTATTTTTCACTGCGTTTGGGAAAGAGACGCTTCTTCAACGGCTTGGCCGATCTTCACAAATTACACAATAAACAACATTGACTGTTCTCCAATCGAGGTAGGGGAATATCTCCTTTAAACAGACTTCCCTGGAGTTCATTCCATTTTTATATAAGGACTAGAACCCACGACCTCCGCATTGCCTACTATTACAGCTGTTGAAGAAGCGCCGCACTCTCAAACGCACTCAACAAGAGTGAGAGAATCCCACTATTGGTTTGGCCCGAATTCGACGACATCATGCATTTTCTGGCTTGGCATCTTTTGCACGCGGATTATTGCAAAGCGTAGGTTAATGCTTAATTTTAATTCATTAATTTTCTTCCGGGTATTTAGACTATACTGTAACATTGTAAGTGAATGATCATAAATTAGCTTTTGTTCTCTACCTACTTACGGACTAATAAAACCTACCTAATAATTTGAAGCTGAAAGTTTAATGAATGTTTGATAAATAACCAGATTGTTAGCCCATTTTGATGTCCACCTAGTTGAATTCACTTCTTGGTTGATAAAGATCATGGACTCGTTTTAGACGAGCTCTTCGAAACGGTGATATCATCGTTAGCCTATCGATCCGAGTTGGTAAGCTACAAACGCACTAATGACGTCCCCTAACACATGTTGCCGACCAACCCAAACAAATTAGTCCGGCAACTAGTGAGCAATTAATACGGGGTAACACTTATACCTACATCTTAAAGTTTGAATGTAAAGGGTAATAGTTCCTCTCGAATTCAGATCTGCGACGCTATACCTTAGGATTGTAAAACGCTATCTGTTTGTATTCATGTCCCTGAACTCTATCTGAATTCCATTGACGTCGACGCCATATTTTGGATAATGATCAGCAAGCTCTCGGGAAGGTTTCGAGTAATCCACTACGTGACCCGCTCACACAGTTAGATCAGCCCCAAGGTTGAACCTCCTTGCCTTCCTATCTATTCGGCCAGAGAATGAAAACCTTTCACTTGGAATTCACTGAACGTAATAATTCACTGCGAGATTAAAACGAAACCAAAATGATTTTTTACTCAGGCTCTATAAGTACTTATATTAGACCAAGACGTGGGTAGCCCAATGCAACAACGAGAAAACTCCAAATTCATAGTTTGGTGATATTGAAGGAAAAATGTTTTGAAAATTACATTCTTGTTCTAAATGGTATGTAATTAAGTATATGATACCAGAATGCATTCTCATGTCCAATTGGGTCCGATCTGGCTCAAATTCGGAAAGTAGTTGGGAAATGACGATTTTATTATCAAACATGAGTTTCATCACAATCGTATTAGTAATTGATGCGCATGCGCACACCTCAAATCCATGCAACGAGCATCCAATCCACAGTTTTCATCCGATTTCGATGACATTTTCAGGGAATGAACAGTTTGGACTGTGGATGATCCCTAATATACTCCACCGCTTTCAAATCACAGGTTGTTTTCTCGCATGCGCAAATGCAATATCTAACAAGCATGATTTTTTTATTGCCTAATCGAAGTGAACATGAATTGCCTAATTCAAATAAACCATGAAATCATTTCAATTTCAACGTTACTGAATAATTTTAGTAGCTACTGTGCAAGCACTATTGTGAAATCTCTATAACTAGCTTAATTCTTTCAGTTATCAACCAATTTTAATGACATTTTCAAGGTATGTAGAGAAAGTATTGGGGGAGTGGTTCTCTTTAAGGTTAATGTTCCCAAATCTATGTTTTACTCTGTGTATGCGCAAACGTTACTTACATTGAGCATAATTTTTGTTTAATTTCCTAGTTTACAAATTTGTGACCAACTTGATGCACTATTTCCGGCTACCACAAAAAACCCGCTATGAAATATTTAAGGAATAGGTATCTTAAACATTTCTGTGATCTACACATTCATCTCACGGAAACGAGAAAGCTATTCGTCACACCTAACTTGGTAGACTTTTTTCTTGTTCCTTTGACAGAACTTAGTTGAATGAATCTAATGAGATCACCCGGAGCATTGTAGTAAGACTAGCCGTTTGCGCTCCAGAAGGAAGGGATAAGCGGGGGGGGGGGGGGGGGGGGGGGGGTTGCTATGTAATGTTGGAAGGGGAGAAAATCATTAGCACGAATGTGAATCGCAAAGCGACTTTGGCATGCTGGATTATCGAACTAAATCACTCGCGACGAAGTTATGGAAACCCATTCCAAAACGGAAGTTAGTGGGAAAAAAATTGTCTATTTCCACGAAAAATAAGGAGATTGAATCTTAAATCGATTTTGACGGTTACGTCATCATCAATAACAAACAATAACTGATGACATAACCGTAGGAATCGGTTTAAGATTGTAACTCTTTATTTTTCGTGGAAACAGGCGTTTTTTCACTACGTAACTTCAGTTTTGCTGAAGCTATATTTTATTATCTCGAATATGTGCTAAATTAAATAAACGATTACCCCTCTTTGGTTGTTTATTACATTGTGAGAAAGGTAGGCGCCGGTATTCAACACTCTTACAAAGAAGAGTACATTAGTAATTTGCCCGTCCCTTTCCTATTAAGTGAATTAGTTGAATAGTCTAGTAGACTAATAATTGAAGCCATGCTAAACGTCGAGGAAGGCAGTTGTAACAAACGGTTTTACGAAGCAGAAATGTTGGAAACGAGGTCACCGCTAAAGGGAGAAGGGGAACCTCAGCTTCACTTTCATAGTGAGGAGCTTCTCTGCTAGGTCAGACCGGAAAGAATAAAAAAGGAATTGTCTTGCCAGATGAATCAGCGGGACACTCGGATTTTCGCTGATGCCATTCCCATTCCCAACGATCTCAGTAAACGAGGATCCAACGGACTTTTGCTTTTTTCCTTTCTCCCCCGATCTTGCAGATCCCCAATGAACGTGCTTGGATTTTAAAAGTGAGGATATCTTCAGATCAAACGAGAGGTGCTGTACTCAGTTTTGTTTGGAAATCGGGGAAGACATTTGTTACTATGATAAGCCTTCAACATTGCGAGCCATTTAGGAACCCGTTTTGGAGGTCAACGTTCTGTGATTTGTTGGAGAGACACGTTCGAAATGATATTTCGAATGCCTGCTACACTAGGACTGGGAAATATTCTTCGCCATCAAAGTCATCCAAGTAGATAAATATACTCGCAATGATACGCAAATTAGACAACATGATATCGTAAGAGGTTTTCATGATTCAACTCCTATAATATTCATAAATTGATTTACCGATAAAGTTCATTGGTGATCTGCTTGCGAACCTATGCGCCCCACAGGATAACGACGAAGGCTCGATGAGGTGCTACTGTGATCCCATCCCCATGCGGCCATTAACAATCATGTAAAAATCAGTTACCATTAGCTTGACCATACTGCTCCGGAAAACTCGCTCCGATTCATTAATTCTCAAACGTCTCCATTACTGAAAAATAGCTGGATAAACAAACCAGTTTTTTTTTTTTCTTTTACATTTTATGTCTTTACTTTGGCACATAAACGAAAAATGCGTTAACAAAAAGCATTAAAAAAAGCGTTACGGTTGGTTTTCCTATGATTTCCGCTTACAACCGAGTCGTTGCTAGGGAAATGGTGCTTCGTCGTTTTTCATCCCACAAAATTCGTTGACCATTCGTTTGAAAGCTCTCGATTTATCCAACCATATTACGTTAACTACTGCGAAGTGCGTGGCCAACAAGCTGAGTTATGAGCATGGTTATTTGAATAATTGTGAACACTCAGGTGATCATTCTCAATAATTGATATTGTAAACATGATTGCAACCGCTTGTTAATTTCTGATGACTTCATTGAGCGAGTGTTTCGATGATTTGATTCATAGCAGGTGATACGAATATTGCGGGAACGGTTTGATTTGTGAAGAGGTGGTTAAATCATTTTAATAGGTAATTTCTATACTTTACACTCTAGTAAGCCGTAATTTCGTATGTAGCCTCTTTAGGACATTGACTTGACGATGCCTAGGGTCTGGATCAGATGATTGGCTCTTAAAGCTAATTTCTATACTTTACACTCTAGGAAGCTTTAATTTCGTATGTAGTCTCGTTAGGACATTTACTTGACGATGCCCAAGGTCCGGATAAGCTGGGTGGCTTTCAGAGCTTGAATACGAGTCTGCAACTGAAGACATAAAATGTCCCAATGTGTTGCGGACTCGTATGCAAGCGTTTCTTATGATTTACTTTCAAGAGTTGAGAGCATTGGATTTTGGAATGAATTAGTTCTCAGTTCCTGACACCGCGGCTGCATATCAGTTTTTAACGTGGTACCTAATCATAACACGGTACATATGCCTTGGTAACATATCATACCGTATTTATGGTTACAAACACAAAAGTCGTGCATTTTTAATGACAATGGGGGCAGGCTGAATTCGATTAGTTGATGTGTATAGTTTGGTGGTCTGGATGCTCGCGAGCTCGCATTACATAATCACATAACATCAAGTAGTAAATCCCATAGTAAAAATTCACTTTACTTTTACATACCACCAGGTTCTCTGCGATTGCGATTCGAATCCGGCCTGTCCCCATTGTCTACACATTTGTGTATAATATTGACGAGCATCCTCAAATTACAATATCTTATCATATTTGCCTTCATTCTCCTCTTGGCTAATGAATTTTCGGAGCGGATTGGGCAGCGTATGATTTTAGCATAAACTGAATCCTTTCCAACGAATGGTGAACCATTCCCTTTGTATGAAAACTGATAGAGTTACATTTTGACATGTTTCATGCCTTTAGGATGGCCTGTGTTTTGAATTTTTATTGGACCGCAGGACCGCAATATAGCAAGACTGCGAGAAGAGCAAACGTAGTCATGGTGGTAACATACTTAATACTACTAAGGATACTTAATAACATGTGGAGGAAGCACAATCAAATAATAAACTTTTGACTGTACGATGTTGAAATTTGGCAGGGAGCTACTCTGGGACCGAATGAGACGAATACAATTATGGGCTGTTTCCTGATCAGCTGAGTGAGCTAAATTATCTCCTTTTAACTGTAAGATGTTAAAGTTCGACATTGACCCTCTCTGGGACATCAAGAGACGAATATATTATGGGCTTATTCGTGATCTGTTGAGTGAGCTGAACTCTCTCCTTTTCACTGTAGGATGTTGAAATTTTACAGGGAGGTTCTCTGATACATCAAGAGACGAATAAAATGATGGGCTCTTTCCTGATCTGCTGAGTGAGCTAAAATGTGTACTTTTCGCTGTAGGATGGTAAAATTTGACGGGAAGTCCTCAGGGTCATCACGTGACGAATAAAATTATGGGCTCTTTCCTGATCAGCTGCATTAGCTAAATTTTATCCTTTTCGTTGTAAGATGTTGAAATTTGTAACAGAGTTACCGTCATCGAGGTCCCGTCAGGGCTTCAGAGATAGCGCTGTCGTCGTCCCGTTGGTGAAACAACGGGCGTCGCTGCCTTTTCCCGTGTTTTCTAGAAGCTGAGTTTGGCGTTGGATGGCTCATTAAAAGCTATTAGTAAGAGTGGCATCCCTCTGACGGGATGCTGTTTACCTCCTCTACCTTTTTATTGAGGATTTAGGCCCTCATTGCACCTCTCGGGGGGTACCTTGATCCCTGATATGGTAGCAGAGTTTAGTTTGGATTATGCACGGCTGACGCCTAGTAGTCTAATCCACTATTTTTTGGGGCGTTAATGTTTCAGAAGAAACATGGCCCGGGGTTCCAGAAGGAATTCCCATTATCACCCTTTGGTATATAAATAATTTCATTGGTCTTTGACTTATAATTTCTCTTTTATTCCCCACTTATATTTTCAATTTTTAGCCACCTGAGTATTGCTATTATGTCAATTACCAGGTTAGAGCACAATTTAAGTCCCCAAAGTTGGGCATATTAATTTATATCAATATGCTAAGGGATATCAAAGAGTGGTATCTCTCTGACGGGATGCTGTTTACCTCCTCTACCTTTTTATCGAGGATTTAGGCCCCCATTGCACCTCTGGGGGGGTACCTAGATCCATGATAAATTCAACAGAGCCTTTCTGGGAGATCAAGAGTCGAATGAAATGATTAGCTTAGTTAATGTTTCAAGTTTAATTAAGATAATTAAAGTTCCTATTATTATCAACTGAGTGAGCTCCGAAGCTAATTTAGTTGCTATTCAACCTATGAAGCTTGAGCTTTTTAGGTATGAAACAAGGTCATTTTTTTTAAACTGAATAAGGAATTCCTCATGTAATATTCGCTTAAAGTGGAACCTGTTTGCCTAGTAACTTCTCCGTTGTAACAAGCGAAAAATATTAGGTAATAGCTTAGAATGGGGTGTTGATAAAAATGTTACTAATATTGAAGCCGTTGCATTCGTTTTGAAGTGTTGATTTTTTACTGACCCCCGGCATACTAATATATCTTGGTCAAAGTTAGTCGATCTGCACAGTAAGTACAGGAGCAGAAGTGTGAGGTTATTATTCAATCTCTGGAGAGGCTAATAATATTAACTTTATACAATCATTGTACATCTTTGTAAGCCGTTCGTAGGAAATGATCTATGGGAGGTCAGAGTCTCTAACTAATTTGTTGGAGACACTGCTTCCTTAATCCATAATAAAGAAAACGGAAGTTAATGAAGAACTTAGTCTATTTCCTCGAAAATAAAGAGTTGCAAAGTTAGATCGATTACGACGGTTCGGTCATCATCAAAAACAAAGTCAATAGCCACGCCCAACTTGAGAGATATTTTATTATTAGTTGTTTAATTTGATTGTTGAAATCTACTCATCTTGAAACGAAAACCAACCAGTTTTAGTGGGTTCATGTTTGTCAGTCAGGTTGATTAAGGAAGTGATTGAAAACAAAATAACACAAATCAGTAGCAAGATTCGCCCGAAAAAGTTGACCTCGTTTCGTAGGAATGCCATTTGAGAGAAAAAGCGCAATGGGAAGTCGGAGGAGGAATTCACTCCGGGAATGTTATCCTTGTTATGTGTCCTCTGTCACGCCGGCTGTCTTAGGACTGTCACCGAGGGAGGTTTTAGCCGGGTCATCACATCGCCCGTCCTCTTGTATTTCAGGCTTAAAGAACAGTTACTGGGATAAAAGCTGTCTGCCGAGATTTCATCGTTGGATCATCTGAAATTTTCTCTAATTTGAAACCAAGTCCGTAATGCTATTATTACACATTCTTCGCTGAGCCTTGAGGAGCGGTTAATTTGCTTTACTGAGGGAGAATGGACGGGCAACCTGAAAATACTACATATGCACTTCCTAGGAGTTTTGCGGGTTTAGTATTCGCAGTTCCCGCAAATGGATTGTTTTGTCTGAGCAATGTAGAGTACCCCTCAGATTGTTTATACTCTTCTACCTCGATTATTGTACTATTTGGTACCAAAATTCATGGTGTAGATCACATCACTACACTAGAGCCCCCAAAAGTCCGTTATTCCCTCTCACTATTACCGAATTGAGGGTCCACAATTGTATGAAATGTCCGTTTCATATCACCGTTGTGTATCTTATCACTAAGGCTCGGATTTTGAATGTTTTGCATGTTTTTATCTGAAGCCCCAAACCTTCATAGAAGTTCGTTTTGAGTGTTTTCAGATCATTTGCAACCCTAAAAAACGAAATTTATTGTGCATGTTTTGGGTTTTTTTCCAGATTTGTGCATGTTTTGCGCATAATTCATGTTTTTTCCAGCAATTTTTAAAAAATTGACAAAAAATGGATTTTTAGCAAATTTTTAGGTACAAACCAAACTTTTTTTAAAAGTAACTAACGAAAACTAGTGGTATTTTGTTTTCTATAGAATTTTTCAAACCGAAATGGGGTGATTGGTCTCACTCAAGATTCAAATGCAAAAGAATGCAGGTTACCAGGCTGTCTGGAATGCAAATTGACGGAGAATGTTTCAGCTGAAGAGGTTGCAAATTACCGATTTCTACTCATTGTCTACCGTGATATGGAAAGGTCATTTTCTGCACTAAAGACATTTTTAAGTGACAACAGGCGTAGTTTCAAGGTTGGCAACCTAGAGAAGGTAATAGTTGTAAATTGTAATTTCAATCAGCAAGTTGATCGGAGTGAGCCAGAAGAATAATGCACCTGTAAATATAATGCGAACATTTTTTTTAAATCTTTCAGCACGTTATTAATTTTTGTATCATTTGACAATAAAACCAAAAACTACTAAACTAATTTGTAAAAACACTGTTCTTTCCTTCCTTGTTGTTCCCTTTGCTCGATGAACAGCAATTAATTATGGCAAATTTATTTATATACTCATAATATAAAAAAAAATTTCAATTTTTTAAATTCATTTATTTATCAATAAATTTCATCAACTACTTTTTCAAGGTTTTTTTCGTTCAAATACTCTTAACATTTTACGTACATATTCGTTAAAAGGGGGTTTCACAAGCATTCATGGCGAAAAAGTAAGTCTTCTTTGAATTATTTTAAAAATACATGTTTTTCATGTTTTGGCATTTTCAGTGCATGTTTGGCCTCAAATTTTTGCATGTTGATCCGAGCCCTATTTATCACATGCAATGCGCTTAACGTAAACCACCCCTCAAGGCGTATCCGTATCAATAGGATGGAACGGTGAAAAGAACAGCGAAATAGAAGAAATAAGACCACTGTGAGTTCATCGTGTCGGAGCGTCCACACTACTCTCGACCCTGCTACGTCTCATTCCTTTGATGTAACGGGGAAAAACCCCCAACTGGCCGATCTGGCCACTAGCGTACCTATGAATGAAAAGATACAGGGCATTGCTTACTATTCTATACGCAACGGTGATACGACACGGACATTTGATACAACAGTGGACCCGGCTCAAGACAGAGGTAGTATTATCATGTCAGTTGGGTGATGTTGCCACTGGTGCTTATTACTATGTTAGCACTGAACCGTTTAAGCAAATTGTTTATCATCATTGAACGACAAGTGCTTTGCTTCTTCTATCGAGAACCTACCAACAGCAATACCGTGCAGATATAGATATTTCTTTTTTCTTGATTAAAATTTTACCTAGTTTCACGAAATAATGAGTCTCAATTTCGTTTGTTAGGTCATTATCATTAAATTATTTGCTGTATGTTACTGATGATGAATTCAACCGTCGTAATCGATTTAGCATTGTATCTGTTTATTCCGTGAAAATAAACTACTCTTTAGTTTTATTAACTTCCGTTTCGTGAAGAATTATAATCGATTCCTTGAAGAGGGAATATCATAAAACTTATATCCACTTTTTGATTGTCTTAGTTTGTAAGGGGATTTTCATCACAACAAGTTTTTCTATACCAGTTTTTGTGATTTGACGCAGGACAGCATCAGTTCTCATCCTCAGTGATGTTGGTGTTCTGTTTCCCATCCTGATCTCTTAGAGATAGCAAATGGATGTACTTGTAGCGATCAGGGTAGTATGAAAACTGGTGAGAATTTAGTAAAAATCGCGATATAAGCAGCGACTATCGAATCGGCTGTTGTAATTTCAATAGAATTCTCTCGCAGAAATCAAGTTTATTATTAAATTTTATAATAGATTAGCTGACGAGTGACTTATACGTCGGTGCTTTGTTTTTATCGTTAATTTTCAGATGGTGGGTACCTTAGTCTGTGTAGATAACAGTACTTAGATTATTATATACCATTGACATGGATTTCAACTCTTTTTATGTATATAGTGACTGGTAAAGTGGAGATGCGTATGTCTATGCAGTTATATTCAGGTAATGAAACAGAATAAACTACGTTTGGTAAATATAGAGCAGTGGTTCGCGTAGAAGTAGTACGTATCATTAAAAAATGGTTATCTTCTTGAAATAATTTGCAGATTTTTTTAAATTCATTTTTTTTACCACCTCTAAAACTGATTATAAGGCTTTTGCTATCTTTGTAGACTCAAAAACGGAATGTATAGAAATACAACAGATCTGTATTCGTTCTTTTTACATAATTATTGCAATGCCTGCTTGAAAAGTAGAGTTTATACCGTTAGTTGAACTGTGAACGGTGGACTGACATTCATACCTACCTCCTGAACGCCTAGTTCGCAGTTTTTCCACGTTCAACACAATGCCAGCAAGGATTACGCTATAGCGATAACGCCTTTCCGCTTGCTGGCGGCAGAAGATATGGTTTTTCTCTTCGAACCGAAGCCCCGTTTGACTCCTTTATCTTATTTGCCTCCCCTCTCCATTGGCGCTGTAGGGCCATTTCCTTGTGAAAATATTGCAGTCATTCTCCATTTTAGGATGGAAAACTGCTCCACTCTCATCGGCTATCTAAAAGAAGAGAACACGAGTAGGAAACCTGTAGATGATAAGGTCACTTGTTCCTCCCCATACATTACTACTTCTCCCCAGTCATACACTCACACAGTAATCGTTTGACTCAAACCTAAGCTACTGATGCATTTGTAACTGTAATAAAGGCATTTCAAGCCATTTGCACTCACCACATTGAACGACTATGCGAACTATTCAATTTTTATTTGTGTTTGTTATATATGGTTGTTGGTTTATAATAGTCGGATCATTAACCCTTAGCACTCCTATACCGAGCTCTCACCTGCAAGGTTATTTCCCAGGCTACTCCAATAATTAAATTGGAGATCAGATCAGACAGCCCACGAACGACCTGCTCCATGTGCAACTCAGGTGCTGATGAGGATATCCTCCATTTCTTTGGAGCCTGCTCTGCAATGGGAGAATTTCGAATGCGCTATCTTGGAGAACGTGTTCTGGGCTTGGACAGAATGGTTTCCCTGCTGAATGACAGGAGGTATTGGCTGGGGGTGGCTGAATTTGCGTTCCATAGCTGGCGATATAGAAAATATCTAGTAGCGGAGTTTAATTGGTAGAACTCTTCTAAAGATTGAAATCATAGTCATTTCTGTAAATTAATTTTTGTTAAATACAATATAATACTTGCGTAACGTTAATGAACAATATATAAATTGTAATGTCAAATCAATTAGATACCTAACAATGAAGGTAAAGTGTCACGACTCTCGTCACTCTGGCCGGCGGTCATCAAGACCATTGCCGTAACATGTTTTTTGTTTGTTAAATTTGTTATTCCATAACCAGCCTTATTCATTTCTATAATGTTAAAAAAATTTGTGATGCATACATAGCTGTACTAATAAACATGATTTCTTCTTCTTCTTCTTCTTCTTCCAATAATTAAATTGAGTTTTTTACAAACCGCCTAAGCCATATTGCAACTTCTGTGATTTCGAAGAGGTGCTTTTATCAGTTATCCTCATCTATGAACCAGTCTTTATACAGGTCGACTTCAATACTGATTTGATGACGGCCAGAAATCGACCGTCTGAATTAGTGAACATTCTGGAAGCATTTATCCTTGAGATCCTTCATTCTGATCCAACTCACTTTCAGGGTAAATATAGCTCTTGGATTGATCTTTGCATTAGCTTAAAATCGGCATAAACAAATTGCTTCAAACAGTTGATAGGGTATCTGCCAGTAATCATAGAATGCTTTTTCAGTCCTCGAAACTTCCATAGAAATGCCCTTATTGGCGATTGCCTTATTAATTTCCTTGAACTATATAGAAAATACAAAGCTAGACGCAATTATAATTCCGAGTTTTCAGGAAAGAATAATATTATTGATCCAAAGTATTGATCCATATGTTCAAAATCAAATCGACAAATTAATATAATAAGGTGGAGGAATATTTATGAACAATCGATAACATCCTCCGAGCGACCTGTTCTGCTGACTTTTCAACATCAATGGGCAGAGTTTATTCCCATAACATTGATAAGTTCCATATCTAGTCTTCAGATTGACGACCCTCGTCTTCCCATCCTTAGCTGCTACTCCTCCTTCAGGCCATAATCCTCTTCGCCCATTCGAGACAATGATGAGCACCATATCTCCAATTTCCACAGTTCCATTGGCTTTGTTCCATTTTACTTTTTGTATGAGAGTGGACTTGTACTCTTTTACCCATCGGTTTCAGAAATGATCAGCAAACTTTTGTGCCACCCAGCTGAGAGTACTGTTCAGGTGTTGCTTGATTTTAAAAATGCATTCGGGTAAGCGAACCATGAACTCTTGATAAACTAACTCTCCAATCTCTTTTATTTTTCTAATTTGGCTAGTAATCTGTTGTCATCATACTTGTCTAAGATCGCTCTCAGTAGATAATTTCTGATCGTGGTATATCTCCTGCCTGTGGTCTATCTTGTACGGTTCTTGGACCATTACTGGTTTCCTATTTCATTAATGACGCACCACGAGTGCTGAAATCTAGCAAATACCACCTTTTTGCTGATGACCTTCAAATTTAGCTTTCACGACCCATGACGGAACTGGTGAACGCTATTAGCAATATCAACGCTGATTTGGGCCTTGTTGGTGAGCGGGCTAGATCAAAAGGAATCCTTTCAAATCCTGGGAAGTCCTAGTGCATTGCTTATTACAAAACGCCTATACCTACTGACCCTATCTCTCCGATTCTAGTGGATGGGGTGGTTATTCCCTATTCTTCTTCTGTTGTTGACCTTGGTGTGTATTAAACTCTACCCTTACGTCAGAGGAACATTCTCGTTATGTCTATGGTAGGGTTTATGAAGCACTCCAACCCTGGAACGTATGGCATTTTTCACCCCATCCAATCTGAAGAGAAACCTAGTTGTTGCTCTAATCGTCCCTATTTTTCTCTACTGTGACTCTATTTACACGGCTAATCCTGACAGTGTCTCAAGACGAAAATTAGACGTTGCGATCAATTCGTGTATTCGGTACGCTTTTGAAATAAAGTTTTAAGGGACCGTATCTCTGAGCATAAACACAAATTTTTAGGTTTGGACTCATTTATATAGTACAAATTGAGGCAGTTCATAGGATTATGAGTGGCGCTTTGGCTGACTACCTTAGAGTCATGTTTGTTGGTTCCCTTTCCCAAAGATCGGGGAACATTCGTATCCCAGGCTATTGCCAGGATATTTCCTACCATAGCTTTTGGCGTCGTGGGTACGAGACTATGGAACTCTTTGCCTGTCCGCATTCGCTCTCTCTCTAATGTAATTAGATTTAGGAACTCGTGTAAGAAATGTTTGTCCACGTTATACGCCATCCTTCGCCCTCTACTTAATTTTTTTAAATATAATTTTATTTTCCGTTGTATTTACCTGTACTTTTTTAAAATAAATTTTAATTACGAGTATTCTAGTTATCTACCAACTAAGTTGTTGCTTGTACATGATGGATAATATTTCTTTGTACAATAATGTTTATTTGATTTGATTTGATTTAAAAAGAACAGGAGAGAATTTTGCTCACTCAGCTGATGAAGAAAGAGAGTTTTATTGTCATGCTGATCAGAAACATTTATTATTCACATTTCTGTAATACTGTTTGAAGCCAAATATTTCTGTCATGCGTTTCATGATTAGACTTCCAACGATAATTAGGGCAAGGTGTGGAAGGTGTAATTTTGTGCATTTAAAGTTAGGTATACCTTCTTTATTTCAATAACAATAAAAATGTATTCTAGTACAATATAAACATGTGGGTAGGTACTTACTAGAAGTGTCATAATGAACTCCTTTGAAATCCTCTAGGCAGGCCCTGACTGAGGTGTTGCCGGGCGGAGAAGGAGGCCAGCACATGACCTCGTCCCAGACCCAGCTGCAGTAGCCCAGCCTCTTGTCCAACATTGGTTTCGTCTCCAGTGCTAGACATATCTAAAAACGGAAACAAAAATATTACAATTATTTATAAGCATAATAAGGATGATATGGTGAAGAGCGATTCATGAGTAGGAACGAAATATTGTTTCATCACAAACTAAAGA
The DNA here is from genome assembly GCA_030762985.1 of Adelphocoris suturalis. Classification (NCBI taxonomy): domain Eukaryota; kingdom Metazoa; phylum Arthropoda; class Insecta; order Hemiptera; family Miridae; genus Adelphocoris; species Adelphocoris suturalis. The sequence goes on along the minus strand of CM061040.1, from coordinate 24,437,248 downwards.
AAGGCATCTTCCGGGGTAAATATTGTAGTTACTCTATCACCAGTTACTCTATACCTCAATTAAAAGCGACTAATTTACATCCTGAAGCCCATATGGCAATTATAGGCCTGCGCCATATCATAATAATAATAATATTTCATTTCCAAACAAAAATCCACAATAAATGTGGTTGGAATAGTCAAAAGACACTGTCAAGATTGGCTGTGTAAACAGAATCACAGTAGAGGAAAATAGGGATAATTAGAGCAACAACTAGGTGACCAAATTGAGAAAGTGTGCATTGCAAAGCTTTTGTAACCAAATATAAGGTATGGAAAATTTTTATGGTCTTCTTTGGAATACTCAGGGGGGGGGGGGGGGGGAATTCGGGAGCACAATTGGCGTTCCAGACCAATGTTTTAAAGGCTTACGTAAATATTACGCTTAGATTCTAATTGATGAGAAGATTCAAGCTTTTAAGTGGTTGGCGGAGTATGTTATATACTTCTACTTGAACCATGTTTCCTAAAGTTGGGTATTTTACTCAAACTTCATCATCCTTCCCGTGCTAGTTTAGTACACAACTATGAAAACTAATTCGCCATTGTTAGGGTGCACTTGGGTTCGAACCCTAAACAACAACCTGCAAGATTCGGATGCCATGATTCTAGTTCATGCAAGCCAGATTTCTTCCTTAAACACTACATCTGATATGGATAAAATACTCAAAGCATTCATTGAGCTACGAATAGGGTGCATACCAAATGCAGAATGTTCTTTGAAACTTCGGTCTAACCACAAACCAAAATTTTCAAAAGTCTCAAGAAATCCTGTACTCTCTTAGTGAGAAAGTTGAAACAGAAATACACCAGCTAGAGTCCTGGGACATTGATTGAGGGGAATCCTTGCAGTTCTTCCAATATTGAGAGCTCCGTTCGATTGTGTGTGAACTAAGAATGACCAAAACCTCCAAGACATCCAATGAATCGAACTGATGAAATTTTGAAAAGTCTTACACATTCCAAATTTTTGTACTCATGATTTGTTTTACTAGGGATTACACTTACATTTAGCTAAGTGTGATAGCAGTAGGCAAAATCACAATAATTCAACTACCGAGGAGTTTTTAGATTGTGCCACCTAATTTTTTGTTTATCAAAGCAGCGTCTGCTGATTTCAATTTTATCTCGTACCAAATTTTACATAACATAGAAGGGTTAACGCCTTGCTTTTATGATATTATTATCCATGGAATATAACAATCGGTTGATCTTATATCTACATAGGCTTCAGGCAATTAAATAAAAGTCAATGCATGTTCTTCAAGAAATGAAATAACTATCTTGGATTTTTCGTAAATAAAAACTTTATAAATCTTTAGACAATTTTAAGGCTATCCTGGAGGAGCCTCGACCAACTAATACTGATGAAGTACGCTATTTCCTTGGTCTGGTTACAAATTACAGCTGTTTCTTTCCAGTCTCATCATCAATCAACCCTCCTTTGCGCCTTTTACTTCAGAAAAAACGGCGTTTCGTTAGGTTCAAAATTATTGAAGTAGCATTTCAAAAATTGAAAAATGAAATCACCAGCGACAGGGTGTTAGCTTAATATGACTCAGAGATACCAGTAACGCCTGCCTGCGATGCTAGCCCAATTGGAATTTTCTTTGTGCTCTCACATGTGATAGACAACATCGAGTAGCCCATCACATGCATATCAGGGTCCCGCTTGTCGGTAGAACAGAACTACTGTCAGCTCTATAGGGAGACCCTTTCGATTGTATAGTAAATTTGGAGTCTATTTATGTATCTCTATTGAAGGAAATATACTCTCATTAAAGGTAGAAAACCTCTAATTAGGATTTCCTTCACAATGCTAAACTACCATTAATAACGCAGTTAAACCCTTTGTTATGCTTCCTTCTTGAATAACCTCGAAAATTAAATCCAGCACAGGCCTAATGTAGAGGCGAATAGCAACTCTGACTACTTTTGCCCAGGTCTGGGTGAGAATTTAATAATTCAAGCAGAGACCATAAACCGTATAACATCTACAGCAATTAACAGTCATGGTATCGTCGACCAAACCACTAAAGACGAGGCCTTTCGAATTTGGGAGAGGATATGAACGTTGACTCAGAGCATGGCTTGCATCAACGGGTTATTTTAAAAGACCCACGCATTTATGAATTACACCATCTCAACATTTCAAAAATGAAGAATCTGGCCAGAAGTGATTGCTACTGGAAAATATTGATGCGGAGATAGGAAGTTTTGCTCAGCCTGTGCGCAGGTAAAAAACTTCAACCTTCATCACTGAGAAGATCCAGAAATCAATTTTTAATGAGATCACTTGGATTATGCAGGACCGTACTTGGATTCCCATTTCTTCATATTAGTCGGTGCTAAAATAAAGTGGCCAGACATGAAAATCTCAAAAGAAGCCCCTACGTTCCATATTGCCATTGAATTCCTGGAAGATATCTTTCCCACACTCGGTTTACAAGAATTCCTTATATCAGACAGCGCAGGTATTTTCACTAGTAGGTACTGAGTTTCCAAACTTTTCTCTGATTATGGAAAATTTCAAATGTAATTTTCCCCAGGGTATTTGGCAACAAACGGTCTAGAAGAAAGTTACGTTTAAATGTTGGAAAACAAACTAGCCTGCGTGAAGAAAGAAATGGCTCTGTAAAATCAATGGAACGTGAAATTCGATCACGTCCAACTATTCCACGAGACCATAGGTACATTCGATACTGCTCAACCACCGGACCGAAAATTAATTGATAGAGGCTACCGAGTAATTACCAGGGCACCCGATTATGGGGACTGGGCACAATGGTTAAAATTCTAGGATAATGAAACCCGAAGATAGGTACTATATTATCAAGCGGCATATAGATCAGCTTAATGCTAGTGAGTTTCGCCATTCAATCCATCTACCCCAATCACAAATCGTAATAGTATATCAAGAAGAGAAAGAAATGATAACCTCAACAGTGTCTCCTTCGGTGATAGGCATATGGTTACCAGGGACTTCTCACCCAACCGTTAAGGCGAACCTAACCCCCCTCTCCTCCTCTCTTCTCCAATAGATCCACATATCTAGGAATGATGAGAAACGAGCACGTAGAGAAAATCCATGAGAATCAGATGTATTCGATTCAAATTTATTCACAAGATTATTTAAAATATTGCTACTTAGTTTAACCTGCTAGACCATGAATAATATCCCAAGAAACCAGTAGTTCCAAATTACCGTGGGAGAATGTAGTAACTTATAACCAGTTCCCATCCAACCCCATGCATGAAACACACGTTTGCCAGATTGGTATTTGATTCAGTGTTGCCAGATATGAACTTAAGTTCCGGACGAACCAAAAGCGCTACACGTACGAACTTACCTTCTGCATAACGCTACAACTACAAACAGCCATAGCGTATAGGTTCCTATGCAGAGATCTCGGTAACTCAGCTTTGGGACATGGTACTGGGGTTCTTATTCCATGTTCACAATAGTGTGAATGAGATGACATAATTATAACACACATGTTTATGAATGCATGGTTCCTATGGAACGAAATGTGGATGGACGTATTGAACGTAATGTAAACTTAGTAGGCTCATGATTGTGGATATAATTCAGATAAAATTATGATCTAGGTATCAAGATATTATACGTTAATAAATTTCCCAAAAGTTTTGTAAAGTTGATCTTCCATACTAAATTGAATAGATTAGTGCCGTGCGGGTTAATATGAATCTTTCCAAAAGTTTTGTAAAGTTGATCTTCGGCGAACCCCTCTACTAAATTGAAATCATAGATTAGACAGCTGATGACGTCCGCGACGCCCGAGACAGGCGGATGAAAAGCCCCAACCTGGAATGGTTGTTTACTTTACTACTTTTTTAAATTGATTAGATTAGACAGAGACCAGTTAGTGTTTTCTCATTGATTATTTGTATTTTTTGTAAACTGTAAAATTGATGACACTGCAGATTGGTACTGAAAGAGCTCGCCAGTTGAAAAATGGTTACTCTGTAGGCATCTACCATTTTGAAGCGCCTAAGTGATTTGCATAAATGTAAATCCACACACCTCCACATCCTGTGTGTTATGTGTGTCAATCCACGCGAACTCAGGTTAATTTGTGGAAAACAAATTCCCTTACAAATTTTCCTATCAGGTACCATGAACCCACAAATAGAAGGATGCATTGTAATTTTCAACTTATAATTATTGGGGGTTTCAAGTTTAATACTTCATTATCTAGCTGTGTAGTTTAAATACAACCTGTTTCGAAGAAGTTCTAGGCATATTATGCCGATATAATTATTATAAAAGAGAAAATTACGTTGTTTGCTTGTTTGTCCGCTCTAAATGACCAAACGGTGGCGATGACTGAATTCCATGCGGGTGGGTGCAAATGGACGAGCAAGTTCCGGGGATGGTTTTAGGCTATATTACAATCCTCTAGACTTACTCCTTCATCAAGAACCCGAGGTTCCCTAACGACGTCGCCCGGGTAAACAACATAGTAATTAAGGAAATCACGTCAAATGTGGTTGGGGTAGGTTCACGAGTAAAGAACTTACGATATAAATTCAATGATACCAAATCGATTTCTTTAAAAAGATCATTAAAAATTTATATTAACGCAAATCAGGTTAAATTGTGGAAAACAAAATCCCTTCTTTCTACCCTTTCACAAATAGAAGGGGGGGGGTGTTAGGCTCCCCATGCAGGCTAGGATTTCTCCCAGTCCCATTTTCGCTCAGTTGTGTTAACCCACTTCCTGTTAAAAAAAAAGGAAATATATATATATATATATATATATATATATATATATATATATATATATAAGGGGACGCTTGGTTGAAAAATCAATTGGGTATAAGTTAAAACTTGATTGCAGACATTTGAATTTGAGCCTTTTTGGGACTGCTGGGTAAAAATGACAATGTACGAAGCCACCTTATATCGTGTAATTATAATGACCATCACACCTTAGTAACAGTTATTAGGAATATGTGAACGTTCCTTAGTCTCAAAAAGATCAGAATAATACCCAAAGAAGTTACAAGATGATGAAAATAGATAATATACACAAGTAATGATAAGATATTATCACTAAGGATACCTAAAAGTAAATGATAATGAAAATAATCTATTTTGATATTAAACGGTTTTTGTATGTCTATAATATTGTTATTATTATTATTTCAATTCTCTTTTGGAAGGTGCCTACATTCATGTAGTTATATTTAGTGTGCCAGTGATAATATTTAGACCTGTGATCTGCGTAGAAAGGCTACTAGTTCAGAAATGGTAGACCTTTGGGTGATATATTTCTTTTCATTTGAATTTTCTCTTTTTCAATACACGAGTTAGTGATCATTCGAAGATTTGCTCAACATTGAATATGAACACAAACTTTGAGCTCAAATCAAACCTGATTCTTATCTGATCTGATCTCCCCACTGTGAAATTCATGTATCTACACCCTTCTGTAAAAGAAGAAAAAAAACATAGGATACTAACCTACTCATGGAAAAAACCTACTGATACCTGATGCTCCCTATGGGATTGCGCCGGTCCATTTATTACAGATGAAAAACCTCTCCCGACCAGCCGCACTGAGCCTATTCCATATGTATCCGCAATGCCAGCGGATTTCGATTCAGGGTCGTTCGCCATAACGGTCTGTACGCCACCGTGAAATATACGTGTCTCTCGTCTAAATGGGATCCCTTACTCATAAATCAAGGTTGAAGGGAGAGGTGACAAATTATATCGGAATTGTAGATCGTGGAGTGGAATAATCGTAGCAGCTTCGAAAAAAGTCAAAACCTAAAGTTACGGAAGAAATCAATGGGACTGAGTCTTATGGACATAATCGTACCAATTTATTCAGAGCTTTGATTTTAAAAGTTGGGTTTTATAAACCCAACAGATCAATGAAAACACAATTTATTCAAATTTAGAAATAGCCAAAGGAATTCAAAAATAAAAACAGCTGAAATATACTCTAAAAACCCACTGGTTAAATAGTACAGTACAGCCACGGAATTTCGCATTTTCTGACATGGAGGTTAAATTCACCATCTTACACAAATACCACAGCATGTGTACTGGGTATAATCTCTCTAATAATTATTTCTGAAGGAGGCTCACATGCACTACGAATCTTGTTAGTTTTGAGGGGTGTAAGATAAATAAAATAAAAAAGTATATCGCAAGATGTTCCAGTATTGATTCAAAGAAAATTGAATGATTTCCTTTTATTTGTGGAATACAGGTGCATCTCGAAATATTGAAATGTTCCACTCCTTGTCCAAGAAAATCGTTTTAGCGAATTTTTGAAGAAAATTATTAGCGAATTTTTGAAGAAAATTAAGCTATTGCTCTCGCCTCAAATTTTGTAGAATGTGAATTTTTGAAAAAAATTTTATTGCAGAAATCCGTTTCAGGCTATTCTGAATCATATTCTGAAGTTTAACGCATTTTTTTATGTATGTATGTATGTATGTATGTATGTATGTATGTATGTATGTATGTATGTATGTATATATGTGTCATTCCAGACGATAACTGTCCGTAGAATTGTGCTAGAAACTTCAAACAAATTTTAAAATGTTAAGGACACAAAACGAAAGTTCAAGTTCGTTGGCCAGCATGATCGGATTACATCTTCGGGTTCCAAATTCAGTTTGAACTACTCTTATGGAAGTATACCTGTATAACCAATCCTAGAACCATGCTGTTTAAGGCTAGAACCATGCTGTAGATAGAATTTGATTCCATGTTTGTCTATCAAAATCATAAACTAAAATTTCTCTACACGATCAATAGCGACTGAAACGTCGAAGATTTCTTCAAAAATTCGCTCATGGGGTCACTGCTGCATGACATGGACTTTTTATTTCAT